>JAIPMN010182316.1:3091-24624 GCA_020650975.1 Apostichopus californicus
CATCGACATTCGAGATAATTTAAATCATATGATGGTCTTAATAACGGTGGTTTAGTTTATGCTCAACCGACCAGTTTCGGTTCAGGGTCGTCCAACCGTTCTGCTCGGGAACTTCGATCGGCAGCGATGCGTCTCGGCCACCGGGATCGTTTTACAATTGTTCTGCAAGGTAAAACTATTTCCTCCTCTTCTTCCTCAAGAAAATAATTTTCGTCAAAGCTTACGAATGTCCGTGTAACGCCGTATCGGTAAACGGCGGGGAGTCGGCTTTGGCTGAAATGGTTCCTTTGATGACGTCAGATGAACTGCGGTGGGCAGCTTTGCTTTTTTTTACGAGTGGCAGCTCGAGAGGTCTCTGGGGAATACTTTGACACCGAATTTCTGGCGTTTGAAGCCGTATTTACGGGAAGTTGTGCATGGATAGTGTTGTAGTAATGTGGATAAACCATTCTAAGACATGAAAATTGTTCATTTCATAACCTCTTTAAGTTTGAGGGCGCCGTTCGTAAAACATACGACCTGCTTGACTTTTTTTTGGGATTTTTCCTGTACAACTTCCACTGTACAAGGATACTATGCAATTAAAACTCAAACATGCAAATAAAGCACACTCAAAATAGAGCCAGAAAAGGCCCCTATCTCATTTTCGGCCATTTTAATTACTTGTTACCAAAAATTCAGACCGTCAAATTTCATAAAAATTAACTAAATTAGAAGACTGGTCACAATATCTGCAATATCAGACATTTATGCAAAAGATGCCTACAAACTTGAGGAAAAATGGAGGGCTCTTAAAATGCAACCTGGATTTGGTTGCTAGGCATGGCCATATGCTAGCAAGCAAAAAGTTTTGCATTTTTTTTGGGCAGAATTTCAGACATATGGCAAGATACCACATCAATTTCAGGCGAATTTCAGAGTGTCGACGTGGAATCGAACAAAAAATCTTGATTTCGCATCGATTAACCCATTAAGATCCTTGCAACTTTGACTAAAATCTGACTAGTATTTGCAGTTGTACAATTTGATTATTCACACATTTAACCCTGTGAGGCTGTGACCTCATTAATAAAAATGCTATATAAGCTACCAAAAGAGTCAAGTGAAAGCAACTTTGCTTTATTGGATTATACTGACAATTCCACTATCTATAAGCAAACTGTATGTGCTAATACCATGGGAGTGCTACAGTAGTAAATCTTTCAGTAAACAAATCTTTCAAGGCAAACCTTAAAATAAAGCCAAATAACCCCCAAAAAAGTCAATTGTATTCGACCATGGGGTGGGGGATGGGAGTGTATTCCTATGTGAAGGATTAATTGCTTAAAACAATATGAAATATCAGCATGCCTAATTTGGTATGTTGGTGATTCGACTAATTTAAGGGTTAATTCAGAAGAAAAAATGTAGGATACATATCATCACTAACGACAAGCATTTTAATGTCCATCTTGTCTTGGGGGGGGGGGGGTGGATTATGACTGTCAGCACTAGTTCACATATAGTAACAAAATAGTAATGACTATATCGATGACAGATTTTCCTTGAAGTTTAACCTTACTATCATGCCCACACATGTCATACAGATATACTATTCGGAAGCAAAATTGCTCCTGCAACAATGAAGGAGTTTGCTTTCATAGTTAATATACATCATAATTAGCATGCATATATTTCACTGATTCTTTGGTAAACAGACTTGCAACATTAAATTTATATCTTTGAATTTGGCGATCGCTTCCAAATAATGAACTAATTGCCTGCAGTGTACGCAACATGAATTGAATTATCATACATGTATTAAAGTATGAACAACAAAGTTCAAGCAAGAGCATTTGAACCCAAATTTAAGCAACTTAAAAACAGAAATATCAAGATGCTTGAAAGTGTAAATTAACATTCCCCCCACAGCTACTCACGCCCAGGATCCGTCACTGATACAATGACAACATGTATTAAATGGAAAGTTACAGCATTATACTGTATGCAACTTTCAATTACACCAATACGGAGAACATGTACATCAAGTCAGGCATACTATAACTGATAGTTTTGTGAGAAACTGAATAGCTACTTAGAATAGTAATTAAGAAAAGAAATATTTTAGTATTCTTAAGTAATGCTCACAGAGTCGGTGACCTGTGTGCATTATCCCCAGTGTTTGATGGACTAATTCCTGCTAAAAGGACCATTAACGGGTGTGAAGAATCCCGCAAAAAGAAACGCATAATGCCAGTAATCTGACCTAATTTCGAATGAGGTGTAACAGAAGTGTTACACACAACCATCGATCCCAGTAAATACACACACAGCTAGCTACCTTCGGTAATTACACACTAGTGTACAGTCAGTACATACAGCTGCGGTCGATACCCACAGCACAGTACAAACGATACAGCGATGTACATCTCAGGTCCAGCTAAAGATAACAATGTATCTCGTTTCATTACTGTCTGCATTTTGTAGCGACAAGAAGAAAACTGAACTTGCAAGCAACGGAAAGTTCACTTTTTCAGTTGGTAGTTGGCTTCCGTGGAGTGCAGACGTGTTTTTCGCTCTCGCTATCCATCTGATACAGCTATTTTATTACTGTACTGTACTGTGCTATACTTCCCGCCAGGCGGGTGTGGTAGCTTGTGTTCGTGTGTGCGCCAGTTCGTATATAGTTATCGTTTGTAGTTTAACCAACCTGTCTTTAGTTTGTTTTTTGTTACTCCTCTGTGGCCTAGCCACCTTCGGTATCATGGCATCGCGCCGTGATTCTAAAATTGTTAAGTTGACCTTCACCGGTGAACAAGCGGTTCCACCGGTGCAAGTTTTAAGTATTTTGAAGAGTAAGGATGTTGTTGTGCCTGGAGAGGTTGATGCCTTGCAAGCTCTCCAGGGTCGTAATACGTACGATCTACGTTTTACCAGTGACGTGACCCGGCAGAAGGGTGTCACGTTGCTGAGTGGTGTCAATGGTTTGACAGTTACTCCATACGAAAGTTCCGTATGGGTAACTGTCATCCACGTAGGACCAGAGGTGCGTCAGGAAGTTGTTGCAACTGTTTTAGGTCGGTTTGGGGCTGTCAAGGCTACCAAAATGTGCTCGTACGCACAGGCCCCTGGGGTGTTGAACGGGCACCGACAGGTTCGGATCGACCTGAAGCAGGACATTCCCTCCTTCCTTTTTATTGCCGGGCATAAAGCTCACGTGCGTTACCCCGGTCAGCCCCGTACCTGCTTCAGGTGTGGGGAGACCGGGCACGAAGCAAAGGGCTGCCCAAACAAAACGTGTGGGCGCTGCCTTCGTCTTGGGCATGATACCTCTGCTTGCCCAAGCGAAGTTGTGTGCTCAGTCTGTGGGAAGGAGGGACATGTCTCTCGCGCTTGTCCCTCCTCTTATGTCTTTATGACAAAGAGTGGGGGTCAGGCAAAGGCGCCAAGTTCCGACGCACCTACTGCCTCGAAGGAAGCTTCACGCAAGGAGGGGGGAACCAGGTGAGGAGTCACCTTCCGCACCTGGTTCACCCTCCCCCGTCGTTGCAGACCCCAACCCCGTGCCCACACCGCCTCCACCACACCGCCAAGCGGACACGGGGTCTCCACCAGCTTCCCCCATCAACTCGTCCAGTTCCGTCCCCAGTCCGCCGCCGGTATCGCCAGATCCGGGGGCTCTGTCGGACGGCGACTCCAGGGACTCGGTGGTCATCGGGTCTCCGGAGGCTCTGTCTGACAGCGACTCCGGAGACTCGGTGATCATCGAGCCGAAACGTGCCACTGGGACGAGCTGGTACGACGAGATGGGGGAACCCTCTCTAAAAAGGTCGGCCTCAAGTGACGACTCGGACGACGATATGTCGTCTAGAGCGCGCTTGAAGCTTACAGAATCGTCGTCGGCGTAGTTTTGCCCCATTGCCCTCTCATGGGCCATACATTTTCAGTTGCCACTTTCAACGTGAATGGCATGAGGGATCATCGCAAGCGCAGTCGCATTTTCCAATATTGTATTTCAATGGAGGTCGACTGCGTTTGCCTGCAGGAAACACATATTTTGTCACCTCGTCAGGCGGGTTGTGCCACTAGGGTGGAGACGGATCACGAGGGCCGATTGGTCTGCATTCTATTGAAGTATCCACAGGGTAACATCTCCCTTTGCAATGTGTATGCTCCCAATCGGCCTTTTGCTAGACGAGATTTTTTGAACACGCTGCCTTCCTTTGTTCCTGGTAGTGCACCATGTGTCATGGTCGGAGACTTTAACTGTGTCCCAGACTCGGGTCTTCACAGACTCGGGGCTTCTGTGTCTGCTAGTCCTGACGCTAGGATCACAGAGCTGGACAGTATTACTTCGGCACACTCCGATGTCTGGAGGCATATTCACCCATGTAGTACGGTGTATACGTGGGTGAGGCCTAACGGAGAAGATGCCTCCAGGATAGATCGAGTGGTAAGCGCCCGTAAGTTTTAAATTTTCGGGTTGCGAAACGCTGAGCTGTCCGCTCTCTGACCATGACACTGTTGTAGCACGTTTTGTTTTGCCTTCCATTTTCCAGATCGGGCGGGGCCTATGGAAACTTAACTGTCGGATTCTTGGCGAGGCAGAGTTCCGCCAAGGTTTCGAAACCAGGTACAAAGGATGGCAAACATTGAAGCCGGCCTTTGCTTCTGCATCCCAATGGTGGAATGATGTTGCGCATCAAACGCTACGCAATTCAGTATTGCGTGACCCGCGCACGGCGTCGAACAGAACAATTCTCGAAGCTGTGCGCGGAGGTGAAGTTTGTCGATCCTTCGGCTGTCATCGCTTTGCAGACTTATCTCGATAAAAAGTACCACGGTGCCCGCGTCAGGGCCCGTGTCGAACGGTGGAAGCTGAGGAGCGCCCTTCACTGAGTTTTTACCAGTCCGTTAGCTCATCGGCGGGTGACACACGCGTCCCATCTGTGCGCGCTACTGATGGGACCGTGGTTATTGACCCTCACGGCATTGTCCGCGTATATAAAGATTATTATTCGAGTTTGTTTACGCGTGGCAATGTCAACTTGTCGGCACAGGCCGATTTATTGAGGGGAATCACAAAAACTGTTCCCCACGATGTCAATGATATTTTGGGAAGCGGAATAACCACTGTTGAGCTTTGGAAGGCGCTTTCGAAGATGAAGAATGGCAAGTCCCCGGGTTCGGACGGGCTTCCGAGAGAGTTCTACCGAACCTTCTGGGCAATAATAGGACCTGACATCAGAGCCGTCTTCGAGGACGCCTTCCAAAACGGACTGTAAACCAAAGTCAACGTCTGGGCATGATTACTTTGCTGCCCAAGTCTGGGGACCCCTTTGATCCTCATAACAAGCGTCCGATCACCTTGTTAAATGTGGACTACAAGTTGCTTGCTAAGGCTTTGTGCAACCGCCTTGCACTGGCTATGCCGCATCTTGTTGGTGATCTCCAGACTTGTGCTATGAAGGGTCATTGCATCCAGCAGAACTTGTGGTTGATGCGCGACTTGACCGACTTTGTTATTGAGCGTGATCTGCCATGTGCATTGGTCTCTCTTGACCAGCAGAAGGCCTTTGACATGTTGGATCGCGGTTTTTTAATGAATGTATTGGAGACATTTAAGTTGCACCCAAATTATCGTAAATGGATTTCTGTTTTGTATCAGGAAAGTTTCAGTTCTGTTATTGTAAATGGGTTTTGTTCGGAGGTTTTTAACGTAGAGAGGGGGGTTCGCCAGGGGTGCCCTCTGTCTCCATTACTTTATGTTTTGTTTAGCGAGTCCCTCTCTCGTCTTCTGGAAAGGGACTCCAGACTTGTTCCATTCGTTGTGCCAGGGGGTGCCAAAGTGAAATGCGTTCAATATGCAGATGACGTCACGTGTGTTGTTTCGAGTCTGGGCTCCTTTCGTGCCCTCTCGCAGGATTTATCTATCTTTGAGAGAGCTACCGGGCGAAGTTGAATCCGGAAAAGACAAAGGGCCTTCGCCTTGGTAGCTGGAGATACAGAGACCTACCATTCGGTGCATCGTGGTCGGATAAGAATATCAAATTAATGGTATATGGTTCGGCTACGATGCACCTTGTGATGTCACCTGGAACGAGAGGGCTGAGGTGTTTAAGAGCAGGCTCACAACATTTCGCACCCGCTGGCTTTCGATGTTGGGGAAAGTCACCGTCATTAATCGTTTTGTTTCGCCCATCTTGTGGTACCCGGGCGCAGTGTATCCAATTCCGCGTCCCGGTGCGGTTGGAGAGAGCGATATTTTCATTTATTTGGTCGGGTGGTACAGAGCTTGTCAGAAGGGCGGTAATGTACCAAAAACTAGAGAAGGGGGGGGGTCAGGGGTGGTTCATCTGGGAAGTAAATTTACCTTTTTGTTATTTAAGCATTTGTTTGTAGCGGTAACTGACCCAGGGTTGCCTTGTTCATATTTTGTACGTTTTTGGGCCAGGTTGCACCTGCGTCGGTGGGTCCCGGCGCTGTTTAGCAACAGAGAACCTCATAGTAGTACCCCTAGCAGGGCGGTGCGTGTCATTTGCTCCGCTCTGATTGAGTTGCCTCCTGTTGACCTGTCACAACCGGCCCTCGTTCACAGTTCCTTGCGGGATAGGGCCTTGAAGGCAATTCTTGTACAGGGACGTCATCCTGCCGAAGTATGGCGTTCGGTGCATTCAAGGCTGAATGGTTGCAGGCTCCGTGATCTTGCATGGAGAATTGCACACGGTGCCTTGGTGACCAATCTGAAAAGGTATCACTGGCGATTGGGGTGATGGACTGTGCCCGAGGACCGGCTGTGACAGCTTAGAGAGTACTGCCCATGTTTTTTGGCATTGTTATAGTTTTTTAAATGATTCAGTGGGTGGTTGGGCGTTTTGTTTCTGCAGGTCGGTGGGCGTATGTACTTTTTTGGCTCGCTTCACCTGAGTTTTGTTTGTAATGGGATGGTTCGGTAGTGCCGTTTGGCCGTCACGTTTTGTATCCCGCATGGCGGGTCACGTAAAAAGCACTTTTTCAGAGCGCGACACGCGGTTTGGGGCGAGTCTTCAATGCCTTTAAGCCTTGTGTGGTTTGTGTTACTCTTAGGTTACTCTAAGTAACTGGTAATTAATCTGTTATTCTCAATACTAATAGGCCAGGCTTTGTTTTATTCTCATTTAAGTGTGGTGAGTTATGTCATGCTCTCTGTAATCTCTGGTGGAATAAGCTAAATATGTGGGAAGACAGTTGTCTACTTCCTGGAGGATTGGTGACCAAGTCTAAGTAAAGTCTTGTCTGGTAGGGTGGGGTCTTGTCTGGTAGGGTGGGGTTATGTGATAAAGTGGAATTTTTCCCTCTTTGGCATCCCAATGCTTTAGTTATCTGCACAGGTACATGAAGTTCTCTACCCTTCCCTTATACCCGTTGCATATTCATTAGGTGAGCACTGCTACCCATCATGTTTCACAGGTCTTCTTTGTCCTCTGCCTCCATAGTCCCTAACCACATAATCTTCCACAAAGAAATAGGGCTTATAGTTTAAGTGATTGTGGAAAGGTTATTCCCAATCGAGTCTTTATTTCTGTTGAATGTTGTTAAACTGAGATGAAATGTTCATGAGTATAACCATTCATGTGAGGAAGAGCCTAATTCAGTGTATCTTGGCGAGTTATTTCATATTGATTATCAGTTAAATTTTACCTAATGGCACATGCTGTAAGGACTATTATTGTTAGAGAGCGTGGGGAATTATTGAGTTTCTCAAAGAGGAATTGAGTTCTGCCATGTGGTGAAGCATTCATACATATTGTTAGGTAACAGATAGTTAGTATTTAAGGGGTATTTAAGTCAGTGTTATACTTGGGAAGGTTTGGTTTCAAGTATAAAATGAAGGTTGCATTTCAAACTGTTTTAATTTGATATGTGTTTATTATTTTATTTAGCTGCGAATTTGATATTTTAGTAGCTTTAGTAGCATTATGAGAAGAATTCTTAGTCACATAGTTAAAGGGTAGTACCGACTGAGTTGATATTTTCGGCTATGATAATTTATTGTCCTCGATATTAGTTGAGGCAGAGCTAAGTTAATCATGATTCATTTACAATGTGCTTTAGTAAATGATGTTAGACTGATTGATGGGTTGTAGGTGTTTCGGGTGTATCATAGGAATTCCCTTGGTACTCTGTGTACAACTCAAGTATGACGAGATTGGTTATTAGATTTTTAGCTTTACTTCAATTTCGTCTAAATCAAGTGTAATTGAAGGATTAAAGGTTCATCGACTCTGACATTGGGAAAGTTTATGTAATATCATGCATGCATGAAATATCCCTGTAGTGTATTGTTCTCAAAGGCAAATGTTGTACCATACTTTTTTGTAATACTTTGGGCAGCTTGTGTATTGGTGCTCCTACAAAGCATATCTGACTTTACCAAGTACTTTAAGTGCTTATGTGTAGTTATATATTAATTTATGGTTTAGGTTCTTTTGAACTGAGTCGTGATCCGGTGATGTGAGGATTACTGATCACTGTTGTTAGTGACTGGGCTGGTAAGTGATGCATGATAGTTTGCAGGGTATTTCCTTTGTGGTCATAATTGTTCATGCGAGGACCTAAGGTTTCATGTTAGTTATTTTCTTTACTATTATTTCTGATTTTATCTGGCCAGGAGCGAAAGGATATATCTACGCCATGCCATTGATTTGCATTCTTCGTCATGTTACAGAAGGTGTTCATTAAATTTCATACTAGTTATGTGCTAGATTGGTACTTCGGTAAATATTATCATATTCTGCTATACTAATTTTTATGGATGACGTTAATGTACTACGCAAGAGATTCACTTTTAGACTTTTCAGGTTTTATGTAATATGGATAATCCGATAACTTCATTCTTCCTTTTTTTCTTCAATTCATACTCAATTATTATCTTGTTATTATCACTAGAGATGAGCTATTGCAGGTTTGTTAGTCGCTTGTTCATCGCAAGATTGTCACCAATGCATGCGAGAGTGTGAAGAAGGAATATTACAGCAGTAAAATACAGGATTGTGGTGGTGACCAAAGAAAGCTATTTTGCCTCATCACAAATTAATAGCTACAAATGATTCCAGTCTGTTTCCTCCAAGCATTGACAACAACAACTATTGGCGACACTCTGTACAAAGGAAAATCTGTTGCCGTCTGATTTCGTCAGAGTTGATTCACGTGAAGTTATCCCAGATTTTTCACACTACCAAGTTATCATCTGAGGAGGTTCTTAAGCTGATCAATAAGTCGGCAATAAACATTGCATACTTGATCCTGTTCCATCTAAAATTGTTAAAGAATGTATTGATATTTTACTAATTTGTCTATGGAGAATGCAGTTTTTCCCGAGTGTTGGAGGTGTGCTGTTGTCATTCCCATTTTAAAGAAACAAGAACTTTCACTTGAATTTAAGAATTATCGACCCGTGAGTAATTTGGCTTACCTGTCCAACTGGTGGAAAGCGCTGTTATGGATCAAGTTGAGTGTCATTTATTAAAAGATAATATACAGGATTGTGCAGGACTTTTGAAAGACTATGCAGGATAATTTTGATTTTTACAGGATTGTAGATGATTTTTTAGTTATTAAGGATGCATGAATTATTTACATGTTTTTTAATTTTCATTCCTTATTCCCACTGGGATTTTATGAAGTTGATGCTATAAGTTTATATGACCCTACAGAATTTTTGAAAGACCATGTGAGGATATTTAATTGAATGTAAAAATAACCCAGCATTTTGAAAAAATCTGCACGTGAAAGATAAGAATATAAACTTTTCATTTCAATTTTTTATTTCCTTTCTCCCTTTTCATTACAAATCCATCAATCTTTGCCATCTTATGTTCATCGTTCAAAGTTGATCTTAGTGCTGCAAGATCTAAGGGATGAAACAAAAGAAAATCATTAAAAAGAGTATTTCTTCAAGGCATGCCTTCCATACTACCTTTCACAAGAAGTATACAAACAGCTGTCACAGGAGTCGATGGATCAACAATTTTTGTTTATATAAACAGAGTTGAAAAGATTTTCTTGAGATAAAAGTTTAGCGTTTCATAAAAAGAAATAAATTTTCAGGCAATAGAAGTAGGTAAAAAAAATTATGATTGGATGTTTTTTCATTTCTTTTAAAGTTTGTGGTTTATAAATTTTTCACACCCCCAAATATGTCTTTCTCTACCTTCCACGGGCCTGCCGTCTCTATGGGCTCTCTATTTTACATTCCGGGATTCCGGTCTCCTTAAAAACGTTCTGCGCAATTTCAACGCAATTCTAACCTTGTGCTGATTTAACGTTGATAATTCTAACATTATATCGGCGAGAAAATCTTTCTTGCTTATTAAGCATCGTATCGTGGAGCGTTTTTTCTTCTAGTTTAGCGACTTTTTTGAGTAGCTCTCTTTAAGAAGTTTGTTCTCACCTCTTAATTCTTTGATAGATTCCGTCAGGTTGTCGATTGCTTCTCCAAACTCTTCTTTTATCGTCTGCAATTCCTTAGATATTTTCGACATAACTTTGTCCATCATACTTGTGAAGCTTTCGGGCATGGTTCTAGTGTCCGCGTCCGTTTCAGAATCTGATGCCACGCCTAGGTTGCGTTGTGTCGAGGAGGTTCCTCTTAAGGATAGGTTCGATTGTGATAACCGCCAGATATGTTGCATGGCTTGGACGAAACCCATACTGATTATCACTAAGTATATTGTATTTGGCAAGATAAGAATAAATTCGATTAAAAACTATCTTTTCAATTATCTTGTAAAGAAATGGTAAAAGAGAAATAGCTCTATAATTGTTCTCATCTCTAACATCATCCGATTTATATAGTGGCAGGACTTTAGCTATTTTTAAAGTTTCAAGTAATACTTCTGAACTAAGCGAAAGATTGAAGATATGGACAAGGGATTCACCAATCTCGTCCATACACTTTTTTTATAATACTACCCTTAATATTATAAAAACCGGCTGCCTTATCATTATCCTGATGATTTACAATTTTGATGATCTGACCTAACCTTGTCAGAAAAAGAAAGAAAAAAATTTCAAAAGATCCCTTTGAAAAACTTTCAATACCTATACCTGCATCATTAATCTTAGATGCTAACTTATTAGCATGTTTACCAAAAAAAATTAAATGTGTTACCATTACCAGTTGTGTCTGTTACCTTGACATGTTTCTCTATAACGTGATCAGGTAGTGTTTTTTTTTACAATTCCTATTCATAACTTGGTTTATTACTCTCCATGTCCCTTTTATGTAACCCTTATATTGAACAAACTTTGAGTTAAAATATAATACTTAAGCTCTTCTAATATATTCTGTTAAAATATTTGTATATGTAGTATAAATTAGTTTATTGCTTGGACTTCCTATATAAATAATTGTTGTTATGAATACATTTGAAAAGATTGTTAGTAAGCCCAGGAGTATAGGAAGTATATTTTACTACAACCAAGCCTTCTTTTAATAGGAGGGCAAGCTTCATCAAAATGTCATTAAAAATATTCATAAAGGAATTATACGCGTCGTGAACATGATCATTTGAAAGACAAGACCAGTCAACGCAAGTGAAGTTTAAGACGGTCAATATTATTATCACAAGCATTACGCTTCATTGTGAAAGAGTGGTCATAAGGCTTAACATTGTCTTTGAGATCAGCCAGCGTTACTAAAAAAATAGGTAAGTGATCGCTGATCAGAAATAATAATACGTGATGAGCTATTATGCGTGTAGCAGATATCCTAGTTGGTTTATCAACGGTAGGTACCAGTGAAAACGAATATAACATGTTGATAAAATCCGCTACATAATCGTGTGTATCAACCACTAGTAAATTAATATTAAAATGGCCTAAAATGTTTTTGAACAAGCACCAGCTGATTGTAATGAATCATTAAATGTAGTGTTGATACTAAGATTGGGTGGTCGATATACAACCCCTACATTTACTGATTTGGTTTTAGAGATGCATAATTTAATAAACATGCATTCTAAAAAACAAATAATAATAATAATAATATTGTAAAATAAAGTAATATTGACACTGTTATTTACAAAGCTGCTGATGTCATCATCAACAGAAAAAGGTCAATAAATTCTTCACATACATAGCCACTCCTCCACCGGTTGAATAATTTCGGTCCCGGTGAATAAAAGTATACCCAGGTATATGAAATAGCTCAACGGGACTAGTGGCATGCAGCCATGTTTCAGAAATAGCAATAACGGAAAAGTTGACCTTGCATGGAAAAAGAAGTTGCAATAAAGCTTCAGAATTTTGACTTACACTCCTAATATTTACATGGAGAAAGTTCAAATTTTCACTCGGTTTACCTATTGAAAAAAAGTCAGCAGTTTTATCATTACCTATATATTTACTACATACATCCCAGCAGCACCCAAATCAGAAGCAGGGTCAATGATATTTGCGTTGAGGTCAGTTAATGATGTATCTGTGTCATTAATACTAAACATTAAGCAAGAAGAAATACTTACAAGAAAGAGCACAATAAAACTATGGGAATGACTACAAACATTCAGTAGCTGAGAGATAAACAATTCAAGCGATGGGTCACGATTCCATATAACAATATAACCAAAGGCCTACATTCCAGTACGTGTTACGTAACCGTTTTTAGTAGTGTTTATAACTGAAAGAATTACAGCGACGAGTCACCATTCCATATAACAGTATAATCAAAGGACTACATTCCAGTGTGTTACGCAACTGTTGAGTACTGTTTATAAACAATGGATTGGTTAAAGTGGTATAAAGTTGCGATCATCGATATGCTGATGATAATTGCAATTTCTGTAGGTCCGATATGTTTTTTATTCGTTTAACGACACTTCTGCCATCCCTATTAATGGAGACTGATACATTCCTGTCAATTGTCCAGGATGTAGATTTGTGCTCCTGGGCTGCCTTTCACAGGGATTGATTGATATAGGTTACTCTAAAAAAAACGTCTTTTGAAAACGCGTTGGTGCGTTATTTTTTAAACATTCCGTTCAATAGCATCGTCCCGCATGATTGTGCGCATTGGCTATTGGTCTTAATCCAGTTCTATAAACACTGCCATGTGTTTCCAAAGTTGTGATCGCGTAACGATATTGAGCTCGACGTAAGCCTCAAATGTTTTTATCTACACCAGCTTCTTTGTGGTATATTAATATTAACATCACGGCCCAAGTAGTATTAGCCACGCCTTCTTCAGACGTGTTGATATATGATTGAGGCTCCTGATTTGAAAGAAAAAGAAGAGGTATTTTGCAGTCTGCTTAATGTTGCATTGCCTAGATTAATAGGGTGAAATAGAATTGTAAAACTAAAAGGCGGCAAATAGCCTAACGTTAACCGACGCTACACATTGACACAAAACGGAATGCAGATAGCCTAACGTGCTGTCTGCTAACTTGCAACTAAGTCAACAATGCTAAGTTGGACGCAGTCAGTATGGTAGGCTATTTAGGCCTAGGTTTGGAATCATATCTGCCTATTCAGTGAACATCCACAAACTGACAAAGGAAGCATATAAAACCCTGAATATGATCAGAAGTAATAGGGCTAGGCTACCTGGCTCTAATTTAGAATCTGTGACCGAACTAGCCTAGCCCTTCTTCATACCCAGAATGTAATTATAATGATGGAGTGTCGTTCTCAAAATGCACTCCTGTACTGACTTAGTGCACAGTGTGATGTACTTCCTGTCACAGATTCTAAATTATTTCCCCAGGCTATGGGGTCAATGTTCTTCAATTTACTTACAGATTAGAGGATTAAATGTGGTGTGCGAAATTCATTTCGTAGGGGCAATTTGGGCTGGATTGTCTTAGCGCTACCGCTTTCTCTGGACTGTCTTATGACGGTACCGCACCTGCTGGCCAGGAGAAGGACCGTCAGATTTGAGGTTATCTGGGGAGCGAACCCACAAATAAGCGCCATCGCTAGGCCCTAACTCCTTGTGATAACTTTGAAAATTAATAGCTTGATCAACAATAAACATGTGCATTACGTCACTATAATGTCATGTGTGCTATGTCATATACCACAGCGCACTGGCGCAGAGCACAGCATGTAGTCGTGAACTTAAGTGATCAGGATTTCTGAAAAGTTTCCAGATTAGCCGCAATAATGAAATTTAAGTATAAAAAACTGTAACAACTTAACAATACTACCCTAACCCTATCGATTAAATAAATATTAACTGTAGAAATTTTATTTCTAGCCTAACCTAGAACTATCTAGGCCTGAGTATAAGCCAAAATGGAACCGGTAAAACTACAACTCCCACAGTAACGTTAGCCTAACAACAGTCAAAATGCATTAGGCCTAAGTAATCTGCTAAACAGGTTGGACTTGGTCGTAATTAAAACCCGATTTTCCATAGGCCCTAACTAGACAGTAACTAATATTTAAGTCGTATTTTGTTGAAAAAAACATGACACAGTCAACCATACCAACGTTAGGCTAACTTTATCAGTGGGGCTATCTTAGCGTAGTATTACACTACAAACGTGCAGGAAAATACCTATTTGGGGCCAAAGTGACCCCTAATCCCTGAACGCACCGAACCCGTACCTTGGTCCTCGGTGATACTGACTAACTTTCATCATCCAATTTGATCTGTAGGAGAAGCACTTTGCAATTTTTCACACAATGGCCGAAACTGACCTCCATGCTGACCTTTGCCCTAAAATTCCTGAACACCCCATATGTGTACTATTGGTCAATGGTAATACTGACCAACTTTCATGATCACCACATTTAACCCCTGCAATTTTTCAATGTTTGTCGAATGTTAGCGAAACTTGGTGGGTATGGTCTTTCTTTGGTCACGTGAAATTTTAGTATACAGTTGGGGTCACTGGAGGTCATTTGCTGTGTCTAAATTTGCATAATTTATGCATTTTTTTAAAGTTTGTCCGATTTTCACAAAATCTAGTGGATACGGTAAAAATTCAGTGCTGATAGTTTTTAAAGGCAGTAAAGGTCACTGGAGGTCACTTAATATGCCTAATTTGCATAAATTGTTCAATTTTAATAAAAGGTGGCCTGCAGGCTCCTGCCAGGTGGTGCCTAGAAATATGCCAAGAACTAGTTGTAAAGTCAATAACAAAAATAATATATTGTTAAAGTTTACTGTGAAAACATGGCTTTGTCATTAGACATTTCTAAAAGAATCACAATTCACTATAAACAAATAATATAATTAGATTCAAACCCCAAAAGGAAATTCGGACCCAGAACCCGGATTCACACAGTCGGGGTCAAAACTTGTGGATTAACGTTCCTAATGACCTTGTTAGTAATTTTATTGATTGATTTATTTTCTTTTTTTGTTTCTCTCCACAGTGCAGTGACCTGTTTCTCTGTTGTGCTATCTCAAGCTTATGTAAGTTAAGGATGGCATCATGTCGTCCAGTAAATTTTTCAGTATGGTACTTTTCAGATACTGTATGTCATGAAATAAAGTATTTTCTACTTGTGGTTGGGGGTATCTTATCTACTAGGTATAACATCATGAGAGATAAAATTATTCATTGTTGCACCATGTGCAACTACATTGCAGATAATTTTAATCAGTTCACAAATCATATCAGCAGAATCCAAAGGAATGACCCTCGCTTTAGGGTCTATTGTGAATTTTGGGACTGTGGATTTTATACAGGTTATCACACTCCCAGAGCATACTAATTACCAATAAGCTTGTTTGTAAATGCATACTTGGTTGGTGGATTACCCATGATGAGTAGATGGTCCCCATTGTTTTCCAGTGCCGATCTCATCAATATTCATGAGTATGTAGTATGACGAGCCATGGAAGAATACAAAAATTAGAACAGTCCCCGAGTGCTTCTTTTCACCAGGTCACATTCTAATTAGCATTCTTGACGTGACCCATACCTTCTGCCAAATCTCTCTAAGACTGTTCACACAAGACCAAACAATAACATCAGTCTGTTGGTGTACTTAACCCAATAGCAGCAAGTGTCTTTCGTAACTCCATGGTTAGACCATCTGCGCCAAATTGGACCACAACAGGAGTGTTCCTCGCCTCCTCAAGATACCCAGTCACCAAGCATATCATGACATTGTAAAATCCCTGATGTATAGTACTATCTCAGTGGTCAGAGCTTTCGGACTGTTCATGTGGCCCTGGTTAATGAAGTGCTATATGTTTTGCTCTATCTGCAAGAAAGGTTTGAATAAATGTTTTCATTTTAGTCATATTGTAGTAGTAAGCTGAGCTCCAGATTTCGTCAGCTGCGATTCAAGGAAACGTTCATCAGCTGAGTCACCAGACATGCCAGTTGCAAAAAAGATTCCACTTGGGAAGGTTGGTTTGCATGCTCTTTAATTAACCCTTTACCTACGGACGCTCAGAAGGAAACGGAATAACATATTGCTTTAAAGTACAATGATCATGTAAATATGCCTTCATGTATTTCGGTACCGTCTATTGAGGAACTGTAAAACCTGAGACAAAATTTCAGCCGATATGAGTGTGAAAATAAGACATCTGCCTTTGCACAATACCCCTTGTGACATCACAAGGGCCACTGTGGGAACCTGTGTAACACAAAGTGAATGCAAAACATACTTTGGAAAACACTATAACAAATGAACTCAGATTGGGATCTGAATACAAAGTTACGAAATTTTTCACAAGAATTTCATTAATTTCCTCTGTAAATATGACCTTTCGTCTTTCCACCACCAAGGTGCAAAGTAGCAGCATTTACTGTGTAGAGTCTATGGGTGGCCTTGGCATCCCCCCTCTCCTTGTGACGTCATCGATGAAGCTTTGTTGAGATAAAATAACTCAACAAAGCATCATGTTCATATTTTGAATGTTGGGATTTTACATGCCTTCTTTTTCTCTGTGCCAGTTTAGAAACAATCTGTTTCATGACTATAGTTTTGAGGTTTAAAAAGCATATCTAAATAATCGCGAGGTTAGCATAGAATTTTGAAAAATTCACAACATTTTGGGAGAAAAATATGTCAATTACATAATCCAAAATATAGATGACGTAATACACGAAAAAATAGTATATGTAATGAATCCTTGAAAAAATGTATTCCTATTTTTCGGTAATTTGCCCGAGCGCTGGGATGAAAGGTGATTTGTGTCTGAAAAATTTGTGAGCCTATTGAGTCTGGTTCCAAAACGCTTACATTTTAAAGGTCTTAACCTGCTCACTTGGGGGTACAATCTGAATAGAGAGAGACAATGAATCATCAATAAATGTGAATTGTTATTGTTCAACCACACTGTGCATGCCTTTCATAATACGTTTTTGGCAATAAACACAACATTTATTAAATTCTATACCTACGACTGGCAAAGTTTTATCCGGTGATGACTTCCTGGAACGTTGCGATGAACTTGTTGATGAATGGAATGGGCAGCGACATGAAGCCACTATCAAGATGCTAATGGCAGGCGTCCGGCCCAACTTATCATCATGGAGACTTGGCAAAACAGTGAAGGAGGTTGTGGCAAGGATTACTTGCCTGCAGGATGGTGGCTATGTGAGTTGCTATGGTGTCACAATTATGTTCTGATGTAGCCTACCTACAATTGATCTAACACTAAGGTACACAGTACTCTGTGACTGTGTACACAAATGATGTGCATGTGTGTACTGTATGTGTTTTCTGTAGAATCACTTATAGCAGAGTAATATGACCTGTGCTTTTTACGTGACCCGCCATGCGGGATACAAAAACGTCACGGCCAAAGGACGACCAACACGCAGCGAAACAAAACACCCCTCCCCAGCACACCACCGTCCAATAAAGGCAGCCCCAGATAAACGGAGAAAATCACCTTCAACCTCAAGGCCTTCAGCGCCTCCAGGACTGCCTGCCAACTGGCAAATTTCCACCTAAAAACAACACCACATCTATTCCTCCAAACAAGTTTTTTCACAACAGAACAAACACAAATAATACGCTGCAACACAGCAACATAACAAACTGGAAGATCTAACCCATATAAAACAAAGCCCTGTCCTACCGACCAGGAACGGTCTCCCGTTAAACGGTCTGTCCAGGTCTGAAACCACTCCCACAAGCTTAAAACAAAGGAACAATGCCAAAAAACATGGGTAGTACTCTCTAAGCTGTCACAGCCGGTCCTCGGGCACAGTCCATCAGGACGCGACGCGGAATTGGCTACACCGCGCCCGGGTACCACAAGATGGGCGAAACAAAACGATTAATTACGGTGACTTTCCCCAAGATCGAAAGCCAGCGGGTGCCAAAGGTTTCGAGCCTGCTCTCAAATACCTCAGCCTTCTCGTTCCAGGTGACATCACAAGGTGCATCGTAGCCGAACCATATACCATTAATTTGGATATTCCGATCCGACCACGATGCAGCGAATGGTAGGTCTCTGTATCTCCAGCTACCAAGGCAAAGGCCCTTTGTCTTTTCCGGATTCAACTCCCCGGTAGCTCTCTCAAAGATAGATAAATCCTGCGAGAGGGCACGAAAGGAGCCCAGACTCGAAACAACACACGTGACGTCATCAGCATATTGAACGCATTTCAATGGAACAGTACGAATGGAACAAGTCTCGAGTCCCTTTCCAAAAGACGAGAGAGGGATCGCTAAACAAAACATAAAGTAATGGAGACAGAGGGCACCCCTGGGGCACCCCCCTCTCTACGTTGAAAGACTCCGAACAAAACCCGTTTACGATAACAGAACTGAAACTTTCCTGATACAAAACACAAATCCATTTACGAAAATTTGGGTGCAACTTAAACATCTCTAATACATTCCTTAAAAAACCGCGATTCACCATGTCAAAGGCCTTCTGCTGGTCAAGAGAGACCGATGCACATGGCAGATCACGCTCAATAACAAAGTCGGTCAAGTCGCGCATCACCACAAGTTCTGCTGGATGCAATGACCCTTCACTGCACAAGTCTGGAGATCACCCACAAGATGCGGCATAGCCAGTGCAAGGCGGTTGCACAAAGCCTTAGCCAGCAACTTGTAGTCCACATTCAACAAACTTCAATTCTCGTGGAGTGCGGACGTATTTTCGGCTGCTCTCCACTTTTCGTTGACCACACCTTTTTGTGTTTTTACGTTGGCCTTCATTAGTTTGCAGTTTGTCTTAGTGTAGTTTGTGTGTTTTGGGTTTGTTTCGTTTTTGTTTTTGTAAAGGTGCGCGGCTTTGCCACACCCCTAGCTGTCATGGCGGCTCGCCGTGACAGCAAAATCGTATTGTTGAGTTTTTCGGGGGAGGCTAAGGTCGTCCCCGGACAACTTTTTTCAGTTTTGCGTTCTGTTGGTTTAAAAGTCCCTGGAGAGGTTGACGCGCTTGAGCGTAAACTTCTCCGGGGTATGAACTGTTTTGATGTTCATTTTACCTCAGAGGCTGCCCGCGTCCGAGGCGTCCATGTGTTGGAGGGAGTCGAGAGACTGAAGGTCACACCGTATGACAGTTCAGTGTGGGTGACAGTCCTCCATCTCCCTCTGGACATGTCTGAACAGATTGTTGTGCGGACACTGGGGCGTTTTGGGAAAGTAACCGGCTACGAGGAGCCGGAATTCCTTGAATGTAAGGGTGTAAAGACCGGGACCAGACGAGTTAGATTACAACTCAAGTCCGATATCCCCTCTACCTTGTGGGCTAATGGGCATAGGGCCCACATCGCATACCCGGGCCAGCCTCGCACTTGTTGGAGGTGTGGGCTGGAAGGGCATGAGGCCAGGTTGTGCCCGAACAAGCGGTGTAGCCGCTGTTTACAGGTTGTGTAAAGGGGATATCGTATATAACTCGTGTGGGAAAACGGGCCATCTCGCTCGTTTATGCCCAGACCGCTCATACGCCGCGAGAGTGGCTACGGGCGTGGTAGAAGCGGTCTCCGTCCCGGCCTTTCACACCGTATCACCTGATGCTCCTCTCATCGCCCCAGTGTCCGACACTAGCGCCCCGGTGGAGGTTTTCAACTCCCCTTCGTGTTCCACCTCGTCCCTGGAGGAAGTTGCCGCTCCGGCCGAGACTGCCCACTGAGGCGGAGCAGGACAAAACGGCGGAGATGGTATAAGCGGAGTGGCATGCCGAGCAGGATGCCGCTTGTACTGGTTCACCGGTAGCTACACCCGCTATCGGTGACAATAGTCGGGCCTCGAGTCAACCGGCCCAGATACGGACTCGCCAATGGAGCCCTGCACTTCCGCCTTAGTAGAGACAAAATACGCCACTGATCTCATTGACTCGAGCGGCCCTTCCACCCTGCCCGCAGTCGCTTCCACTATACCGGACACGATGGTCGCTAGTGGACCTCCTGTTCCTTGTGACGAGGAGCTAAGAGGTCTGCTAGGTCGTAGGAAAAGGGGAAACACCGCTAAGGGCCTGAAAAGAGCCGTATTGGGAAAACATCGCAGGTTATGACACCAGACACCTTATCCCTCGTCACCCTTAATGTGAATGGGATGAGGGGTACCCCAAAAAGGCGACGGATTTTACAGTTCTGCAAGTTGCTCCAAGTGGATGTGGTCCTTTTGCAAGAGACCCACATATCTTGTGAGAGTGATGTTGATCTTTGGTCCTTGGAGTGGGGAGGAGGCCTTTATGCATCCTTTGGATCAGGGGCATCTTGCGGGACTGTAATTTTGGTGTCCCCAAACTGTGTCATTGTGTGGGAAAAGTGGAGAAAGACCATGAAGGTCGGGTGGTGTGCATACACTTAAGGCTCACGCGGGGTGAGTTGGTGGTTTGCAATGTGTATGCCCCCAACCGGCCAGCATGTAGGAAAAATTTCTTCACGGTGTTGCCATCCTTTGTACCGGGTAAGGCAAATTGTATCCTTGGGGGGGGGGGGACTTTAACTGTGTCCCTCACTCTGCGTTAGATAGACGTTCGAGGAAAGAGTCCCCCAATTGTACCACCGGCATGATTGAGCTAGGTTTGTTTGTCAAGCACCGAGATCTTGTGGATGTTTGGAGGTCCCAAAATCCCCAGGTGGTTGCTTGTACGTGGCATAAACCAGATGGAACAGTTTCATCCAGACTCGACAGGTTTTATGCCCCGCGCAAGTTTCCTCGATCTCGGTGCGCGATTGTTTCATGTCCTTTATCTGATCATGACGCTGTTGTTTTGCGCTTGCAGCTGCCGGAGTCCTTTCATGTGGAGAAGGGACTTTGGCGGCTGAACACGGAAATTGTTCAAGGAGCAATTTGTCGAGAAGTACAGAGGATGGCAGTCCCTCAAGCCTGCTTTTCCCAATACGTTAGTCTGGTGGGACGAGGTCAAGTCCCTCATCAAGCACTTCGCAATCAGGTATTGTGTTGAGAGACCTCACCAACGGAGATTCAAGTTCCATTCCTTGTGCAACAGAGCAAGGGATGGTTCTTCATCGTCTGATCTGCATGCACTTGGAGTGTTTCTCGATGAGAGACTGCACGAAGCCCGAGTGCGTGCCAGAATCCAGTTTGTTGAGGCGGACGAGAAGCCCACTATTCGTTTTTACCGGGTCGACACCAAGTCTGTGGTTGACCGCAGAATAAGGGCAGTG
>JAIPMN010182331.1:0-10326 GCA_020650975.1 Apostichopus californicus
TTTTGTTGGAATTGATGTTGTCTAATTCATTGCAATATAAATCTTTATAAAGATCCCAAATTAAGTTTCAATACCTATAGTTCCCAAGCATCTATATTTGAAAATGAACCACAAGTTTGAATGGAATGAAACATACCACTTTACTCAGATTGATCTAGGTTGCAATGACCATTGTATATACCAATAGGACAAAGTGGTGATAATAATACAAATAATATGTTGTGTTTTATGTATAGGTACGATATTATATCATAATAGCTTGTGGTCTCCTACTTAAAAACTCAATTACTTGAACACGTACTACACATGAAAATAAGCTTTCTTTTCTTCATTTTTGTTAAACAATTTCAACTTATTTTTCGTTTATTCTAAATTAAAATACATGTTATTTTTATCTAAATATGTAGATCGATCTGTCTTCTGTTTTAATTTCCATTATTCTAAAGGTATTGATTTTTTTGGTAAGATTTATTTACATCCTTTCAATGTGAACAATAGTTTCTAATAAATAACAAATCTGTTTTGTATAATATTTACTGACAGGAATCTTTTGAAGGGTTTATAGGTTTAGTACCGGCTAAACATGTAACACCGACTTAAATCATTTCTCCATATAAAAGAAATATAAATCTACAAATATTCATATCGATTTATTACAGTAGTACTAATTTACTCCCTTTCAAAAGAAAACTATACATATTTTCAAACATGGGGTAAAGGTATGTACTCTCAAAAAGTAAAAGATATTAATCTGTTAATATAATAGCAATTTTTAACAAAATGATGAAGTGATAAGTTCATTTCGGTTTTTTTTAAATTACAGCAATCAGTTCCTTACTTCGAGAATTTGTAGTTATTGAAAAATATAACTGCAAACTTACAAAATGATTATTTTATCGTATTTCAACTATTTGATTTTTTTTTTATTTAAAGGATGAATCATACACTTACAAAATCATTAGTACTTCAACCGTATTTTTTTTTAATTGTTTGGTGAACCATTATGGATCTTACATTTGGACAATTAATTCGCAACAAAATTAAGAAATACTTGCTCATACTAATAAGTAAATTGTAATTTTTCAATAAAATGTTTAATTTAATTAAATATCGAAGTGATAGATTTACCAATTTCCTGCAAAACATCACTTTGGTAAATTCTAATGAAATTGATAAGAAAATTTGACAGGAAAATGTTCAATTATACAGCACTTCACTTGAGTCATTTGTTCATATATTTACAAATTACTCAAATTATCAAGATGCAGCAAGTACTCATTTTTACATTCTATCTGAAGTTTTTTGACAAAAAAAGTCAGCCTTTCGACATCTTTCTGATTTTCATTGACATATTTCACTGCACAGTTTCAGGAATGATTTCGATGGCATCTTATTTTTTAAATTTGTAAAAGGTACAGTTTTAAAAGATAAAATTCAACATTTCTCAATCATGTTAATTACAGTTTATACAACGTAGTGTCTTCATCTCAGAGGATATGATGCTTTCTCCGTTGCGTAGACCTTTCCAGTACATGGAGGTTGAATCATGTTTGGAACCGTAGACACCGTTAAGGTTTGTGTAATCGCCATTACATGCTTCATGCCACCAACCACCCTGTTTGACATCGGCACAATTGTTGGTACTTTCAGTATTGTCCATGTCAGATGTACTGAATGCTTTACCATTCTGATCGCTGAGACCATCACTGAGACCTGCAAGACATAAAGATATTGATGGAATAATTACAGATGAGATCTACGGTAGATACCTGCATTAGCATATCTGATTTATTGATCACAAATGACATTTAGCCTTTGTAGTGCTCTTTATTTCACGAAGATATTTATTTGACCAAAATATTCACAATGATTTCACGGATTGGCTTAAATGCATACAACTTTTTCAGAACATGCAAATGGATAGATTGGGAAAAAATAAACACTACGTTGTCATAGCTCATATTAGGCATATTATTCTAACACTGAGAGTAATGAAAATACTCACTCCAAGTTCAGCTAGGAACAAGTTTTACATGTGCAAGCATGAAATTGCTTTCTACAAATTCAGTCCTATTATGATCATTTCAAAATGATTACAATATTATAGAGAAATAAAAAAGGAACAGTATGAACAATCAGTGACATATTGGTCAAAACAATCAAACAGAAGAGTAAATGCCGGGATGTGTTGTACATGTCATATGTACTGAGTGAGCTTACATATTTCTGACAGGTACTATCACTGGAACCTGCAAGTTATAACATTTTCGATATCAAGGAGAGTGGAAATGGGAGGGGGGAAAAGAGGTCACGATATAAAGAACCATTTACCCTGCTTTTTACTTAACCGGTTAGATGTATCGAGGAATAATCTAGGGCATCATTCCTTATGCTTACTCTTCATATTTTTAATTTTCAAGAATAATGGACAGATACTTTATAGCAAAACAAGGATAGAACAATCCTATATATGTACAGTTTCTGACTTATATATCATAGAGTTCATAAACCATTTATTTTGATGTAAACAAAATTTAGAGGATGCCAAAAATTCCAAGATCTCATATAGTAGTATCTTTCTCATGAATTTTTCTCAATTTTCTTTGTTTGCTTTTTCTATTTTCCATATTGAATCCCTTAACTCTATTGCTAGCATTCTCTTCATCAATGTTGATAAGCCACTAGATGCTCTATTCCAGATAAGCAGTTGCGGCATAAAGGAAGGCGTTATCAGGGATTTGCCCCAATCATTATGCTACCCTCCTAGTTTCCCCTCCTCTCGTCGGCTTCTCTGGACAAAAACTGATGCCCATGTGACCCCAAAATTGGCCTGTGTTATGTGTTCTTTATACAGTTGCATTTTTCCACTTCTAGAATCCATCCCCCCCCCCCCCTTAAAAAGAAGAACAACAACAACTTGGCACATATTGCTTTTTCTTTGTGTTTCTTTTCATATTTTCAAATTAGAATGTTGCTGTGAAGCGTATTTTAACGTATTGTTTATTTGTTGTTATTATGACGTGACACATGGCTTGCGTTTGGTGGTTTGCTCTGTGGTGTGGCGGGCTATGAATCACGCGCTATTAGAAGCGTATACAGATGTTTTGTTTTGAATGATTCGGTTTGTGGGGCTGGAAGACAGCCAAACTGGTTCAAATTGTTTGAGTGCTCATTTGCATGTGCTCATCGGCATATCGGGTTGGCACTCAACCAATCAAGAGTTGGGTGAGGGGTTAGCTATAAGTTTGGACCAATCAGGTTCAAGGGCAGAGCGTGTGCCCTGTGCATCACGTCGTAATTTGTTATTTTGGAATCGGGGGTTTAAGTGTCTCCTCAAGACATATCGGGGAGTTTAAGTTCATCTCCCGAAGCCTACATACGTATAACAGAGAGCTCCGTAAATTATATCTATAATCAGCATTTATGCTCGTGTATTTTCATCATCCCAAGTTATAGTTATATTCATCATTGAGATTATATACCAAGATTTAATCAAAAAGAACTTATTAATCAAATATCCGCTTTTGAAGACTATTTATGTTTACGCTCGGCTTAACGTTACTAGTGTAAGGCCCGGCTCACCGTTACCAACTTATACCTGGAACTATCAAAAATAAGCCTTACATTCCCACTGAAACCGCTGTCATCATTATCTCGTATTAACTTCAATTTTATAGTGTCAGCATTTGCAAAATCCATCTCTGTTACAGAATATAAGTATTGTACTAAGTAAAGAAAATCATTAAAAGTTGAATTAATGTGGTGTGATGATGTCATTTAGATTTGCTCAAGTCTTCAGCCTTGATATCTTCCAATGATGGACTTTTTCTTAGCTTTTTCTTAGCTTTTGGAGGAAGCTGTCCACACAGATTTCTCTAACACAGCGACCAATGATCACAGTGGACTTTGTGTCTCCTTTAACAAATTAGCAAAAGCAATACAAATCATCACACCCTTAACTTAAGGGGAAAGTTTACATAAGATCACACATATTTCACCTGGAGAAAGCAAACAGCAAGAGAACTGTTACTGCTTGAACTCATAACCTTAGGCCAATATTTAACACTCACGTGTAGAAACGAACGCAATCACTATGCATTTGCAAACACAATTGTGTTTGTCTACTTACTGTTGGTGCCAAAAAATCGAGACGCATGCAACTCGTACTTTTCCCCCTCTTCCTTGATGTGAAATTTCTTATAACAAGCGTGGTATGAAGTCCCACTGCTGCTCACAAGATCGATCCGAAGTCTATATGTGCCATCCTCCTTTACCAGGTAGTGCAACTTTTCATTTCCAAGCCAAAACTCATGATCTAGCTGTCCAAACCCTTCTTTATAGCTGGTCCAGTTACGGTTGAAATCGACAGAACCGTTTACACGACGCTGAAAAACCTTTACAAGAAAACAAACAAAGAAGCAAGAACAAAATTAAAGGATTACAAAACGAAAAGAAGCAGAAATGATTAAAGGTCAAAAATTAAATATACCTAGACATTCACTGTTTATTGCGCGGGTGGATGTAAGATTTTACAAAGGAGGGGAGGGGGGTGTAGCCGGGGTCCTTGAAGCCGACTCCCATGTAAGGGGTGTTGCTCCTTCCTCTGAGAACATAAAAGAATAATATTAGACATAGAATAGTGCATTTCGAGGCATATTTAAGGTTATAAATTATGTGTAGCCTACACGCAAGGCGTTGTTAATAACTACTTTTATTTAGCTATGTTGTGTTGGTATGGAATTGGAAAGGCAGTGTGGTGTAGAACCTCATATCCCTTTGACCTGTGCCTGTATTGAAACTATCTACTTATTCACCAGACTCCTTAAAATGTTTCATGATATTAGCATGCGAGATATGTTCCCGACGATACACCAACAGCCATAGAACTAACGATGAATCATTTCAGGCATGACTTGTGATATAACTTTAGTGTTGATACGTCATAGTCCAACAACAATGATACATTGGGTGCTCCGTAGTGTTTATATAGCTGTTAGGTTTCTAGAAATGCAGCTTTAAAAATTGTTCACGTCTGCAATGCTCCTTTATTGCTAAATGGTTGATAACGTCGGCTCCTCAGTTCAGGCCCAAAATTTTAAAGTTAAGCCATTGGTTTTAAATGTTTACAATGATCTCAACCAAAAATGTCCTTTTATTTGCAAGTGAACAACAGAGCGCCTTTACTTAACCTCCTTTCTCCAAACATTTGACAAAATCGCAGTAATTTGTTAACCGAATGCAAAAGCAGCTAGCTAGTCTATACCTTAAATATCCCTCACGAATTCATGTGAACAGCAGAGCACCATTGGACGACAATCAATATCATTTCTGCTTGACAAATTTGTGATGACTTGTAAACATTATTTGAGGCTGTTGCACACAATTACAACAGGGTGGCAAGGTTGTAAGGTTTCAATAAATAATTATCATAGCAACTTTTCTGATTCCATGAAATGCTATTGATATCCTGGATTCATTATCAAATTCTTATACCAATGCAGTCCATAATCCTTTTTAGTCAAATTTAAATTCAAGTGATGAAAGCAATATTGTTAACAATTTCATTTGCGTTTGATTATCATATAATATGCAAAAAAATGGCTTTTGAGTACATGTTAGGCATCAAATGGAAACATATATAAATGGAAAAAATACTGATAACTTGTAAAGTATCGCACACTTTAAGTAAAAAATATTGATATAAAGAGAGCGCTCGTTTGATGAATCGCAATGTTAATTTAAGGTCATACGCCATACTTTTGACGAAATCGCCGAATTAGTAGCCGAATGCAAAAGTTGCTAGCTAGATATACCTTAAATTTCCCTCCCAGCTCGCCGGTTGACATGTTGGCATTTCAACACCTTCCTAAAACCACAGAGTTCTTCCCCGTACAAGGTAGTATAAATGGAGTTCAGGGTACAGTAAATAACAATGGTTGTAAACCTTCTATTTACTTACAGTCCATCCACGTCCGGTGCATTTGTTCGAGTTCAGAACAGTAACAGTGTCCATATCGCAATAAGCTTCAAAAGGGCCTTCAGTCCAACCATTAGGTGTGATGTTGTATATGCCACTCTCCTTGCACCCAGCTTTGTAGATTGCTCTACAGTCTGTCAGGCTACCATCAATATTGCTCATACTCTGGAATTAAAATGAAGAAAACACTAAGTTTGCGATTTATGATAATGGAGATATTAATTCACTGAAAACATAAGAGATAAATAGACAAGATGAGGCATGGGAATGAGAGGAATAGGAACTCGAAAAGAGAGCAATTCCGCAATTGTTTGAAGATTTTCTTGCTTGAGTTTGTTACTAACCTACCTTTGTTATAAGTTAATTGCAATGATTGGGTTTCACTTTCAGTTGATTTATTATTTTGAGCCACCATACTACAACAAAGAGGAACTGAAAAATACGAGATGTGATTAAAAAAGGAGGCGATTAGTGTGTATGTAAAGAAGATCTTTGACACTTTTGTTACAGGTTGTATCTGCAGCAATGCATCCAGGTATATGTAACTCTTGTCATGCAATCAGTCTACCTGACTTTGTATTTTATACTTGCTTTAAATGTAGACTCTTTGGTATCTGTTTTGAATGTGCCATTTAAATGGTAAGACAAGAGCTGTATTTGCCTGTAAATACACAGTATTGTAGTGCGCGTGAAGTGCATCCAGGTTTAGGGAGAACTTTTCGGTTGTTTATGTTGTTCATTTGTAGGGCGGACAACACACCAGGTAGTTTAGTCATGTAGGTACCTAACAAAGCGAGGCCGAGTGCGCTTGTGAGCACCGTGACAGGCTCAGAATAATTTGGCTACGCAGCTAGCCTCTGAAACTGCAAATGTACAGAGACTATATGAAACTTTAAGTTTCAACGCCCAGTCATGTAGGTATCGTTCTCACTTGGCCAATAATGCCAATATTGTAGCGAGCACGCCGCTCACTACAATAAAAGAGGGCAGAAAGGAAAAGGCGGTGGTTGGAATGCAATAAACGGACAGTAACCCTCAGTTCGTCGTAATATGTGCTGTCATACATATGTTACGGGTAAGTTTATGGTGGGTTTGGGTGAAGGTGGGGGTGGGGGTGGGGAGAAGAGGGATGGACTGTAAGATGAGATTGGTATGATATGGTGTTTTAAAGCTCACCTTGCATGCAGTTAGAAAAAATTGGGCATATAATTTATCATTTTTCAAATATAAGGTGTTAACGGTCTTAGTTATTCTAAGATATTTAAAAGTGTCTACTTCTACCAGCTAGGGAGCTGTCATTTAGACTAAGGCCTGCATCAACTTCAAGCAGTTGAACTAAAGAAATTTGAAAGGAAACAGTAATGCAGAGATGCAGAGATGCATCATATCCCTGTCTATGGTGATTATGACGTCACTAAAATGTCTCAAAATTCAGTCTATACTCTACATGTATGACATTTTCATTTCTTGACTGAATTTCCAAAGTATCTAAACAAAGCTTGTGGATACTTGAAAGTATTTGTTGGGTAATTTCAAAGATGTGTTAGAAAAAAATAGACAAGAATTGACTATTTACTATCCATATGTACATCTCTCATATACAATCTCATTACACTTCTTACTCTGATTCACTTCAAGTTAGGCACTAATTCAGCTATATCCCTTTAAGAAGTCATTTTTATTCAGACATTTCATTCAGACAGTTTGCAATTAGACGCAATAGTTGACAACAGTAAAGTTTCTTAGCTCCTATGTATATAGTCTAGGATCGATACCCGTGTATATGAACACGTGGTAGTTTGAAGCTCACTTTGTTGGTCATTCTTTTGGAAACCAACAGGCCTGCATGCGCCAGATTTCAAACATCTATTGCGTCATTTATACCACAGAATAACGCATTTGTTTATTTTCAGGCTGACCGGTGATAGATAATGACACGCTTACAGAAAAGAGAAATGAATACTTCAGTCTGTTAGATATCGTATCTCGATGTCCGGTCGCTAACTCTAGATTTGGTTAATAGCGCAGGCTAGGCTGGTGCGGTATCCCGGGCCAAAGTAACGTAATACCGCCAAAACCAAACGGGTTAGTATTGGTATTAAACCTGCAGTCAGTAAACCAAACTGGTCCCATGTACTGTTTTTCGCACTCCTAGCTTATTCATCTAGATATGATGTTCCATTCTTTAATCTTCCATCTGGAATAGTATTAAAGCGGCCAGCTATGTAACGTAGGTAAAATGTCCCCAATGTACTGTTTAAGGCCCCTGGGAATAATCAAAACGGGCCCTTCAATCGGAAGTCGGTCCATCTATAAACTAAATAGCTTTATTTGATAGTAAATATCTAGCAGGATGTGTTTATGTGTTACTCAGTCTGTTATAACGTATTTTTGGCGTTTATTACATATAATTAACATAAATCCACTAATAAGACCACCAATGTTATGGTAACATTTCTTCATTGGATACTTAAAGTGGATACTAAAAATGTTCACCCACAGGGACAGTAGTAAGCTAGGGTTACATAGCATAGCCAACTCACAATGTGTTATGACATTGTTCTAAAGTTGTTGTGTTTACTGTGACAAAAGTATTGGTATATCTTATTGAAACTATTGGAGGACAAGTGTTACTAAAAATCAGATGATTTTATTTATGATAAATAATACTCAGAACAGTCCTTAAGGTTTTCTCCCGATACAAAACAATTCAAACGAAACCCTGACCTTATCAGAGAATGCACGAGAGTGCCATATCCGGGTGAGTAGAGGTGCCAAATATTAAACATTGCCCACCCAAGCCCTAACCATTGTTGGGTTTGGGTTTTTGTCGACTCTTCTTTGAGGCCCATTTCTATTTCTGCACCGGGGCCCTGATGCCCCTTACTACGCTCTTAGAGTTGGTTGTTTTAAGCTGAGTTATGTCTGCCAGGTGAACTCTCACTTGATTCCAGAAAATGGATCACAGTAGGTAGTCATTTGTGCCAATGAGGCACATGTTCATCAAAAACTTTCCTCTCTTTCATAAAATTGGGGTAACGTTTGACGGTGGCTTTTAATAGGAATCTTTCCAAGGGGGCGGACGGGAGGCAAGTATCGTTGGAGATACAAACCCAACAAAATTCAAACGAACTCCTGTCCTTATCAGAGAACGCATGATAGTGCCATACAGGACCGGATCAAGAAGGGGCCATGGCACCAGGCCTTCCACCAAGAGGGGCCTCCCACCACTGATTTTTTTTTTTTAGTGCCATAACATCGCTACGATGCGCACATTGTGGACACCAGTACCGTCACTCAGTGTGACATAAGAGTTAGTAAAACCATGTATCTAAAGTTCTAAACTGGGGACAGCACTTTTGGGTCTGCAAGCCTGTTTGCCTATGCTCTATAGCCACACTGCATACACCTAAATCTAGGCCATTGTCTCACGAATGCAGACCACAGTAGCGCAGATGCATGTTGCAGCATGTATATATCATATATGGTGTACACAGTGCCACAGCGCACTCGGATTGGAAGTCTGGGAACACTACAAAGCTTACACGTGTGCTTTTTATACGGAATGGTTATGAGTTGCAAGATCTAAGGATTCTTGAAGTCTGGTGAATCTAGCTAATTGATTCGATTTTGAAGCTAAGTTTAGATCTAAACAGACTATCCCAATAACAGTAGAATGTGATGGTGTGGCCTAGTCTCACCTAGATTATAAAACTGTTGCAACTTTATAGATTGACCCTTGTGTATGACTGACCCTAGTGGACTCTAACTTTAACATGGTATGCCTATTGTAGGTAGCAAGATACATCACACCATAAATGGATCAACGGAAAGGAGACAGGCACAAAAATCGTTCAAGAATTTTTTCCTCCGGGGCTGCTAAAAAGCGCAAAGTAGAGGAAGAAGCAATGACAGCAGCAGAAGAAAAAGAAAAGTTATGAGTATTGAGTCGGACATAATGCGTGATATGGACTTTAATGACATCATCAGTGAATTTGCTAATCGAAAGTCAAGAAAGGCATCTGCAGGACTTTAAAAAATTCTGTAATTATGTTTCCCTTGTTAAGAACTTTTATTAATGGTGCATAATGGTTTTTCTTTAGACATTTAGACATTAATGTATAACTAGGACTGGTCCTTGATTAAAATATGTTCACAAAAGTTCCACAGTTTTATTGGCCCTGGACTCAAGTCTGGAGCAGTTTGGAAAAGGAATTCACTTGGATCTAAGTACATGTTGGATATGCCTAAATTTAGATTAAAAGTTTCAAAACATATGAATATAAAGTTGAGATGAATGAGATCCAGTGTTAGTATGACTAGGCCTCACTAGCTGTTGCTTTTTGAGT
>JAIPMN010182332.1:0-16977 GCA_020650975.1 Apostichopus californicus
TTAGCCAATTGGCCACTACGCTCTCACAACTTCTGTTAGATCTTTACGAACAAGGTTCATATAACGGTGGTTAACACCGGTGCCTTTCAATCATAAGGTCACCGGTTCGAGTCACTCCCAGATTAATGTATGTCGTCCAGTTACAGAGTTGTTGACAATTAACAATTCATAATCATGGACGTTAAATATGAATGTAAGAGACTGACTTCGCTCAGCTTGCGGCTTTGATAAGCCAATGAGGCTTCTTCGCGAGTTCCTGCTTGCAGGAGCATCTAAAATACATACATACATACAAGTGATAATAAATCACTCAAGATAAAAGCTAATTCTAGTATAATCTGTGGCACCGTGTGAGTAGCCAGTGATGCAAAACACACAATATGATGGTGTCACGGTGTGGTACCAGTTGAATTTTGCAGCCTACAACCTGGTTTTGAGTTTTTCTGTGATACAACTGATCAAATTTAGAGAATGCTCCGGCAATACCGATTGCATATTTGTAAGGCCAAAAACATTTCCGTTCGATTTCTGCCCCTGTATACGTAGCCTACTATTTGGTAGTTAGCATTCCTTCTTGATAAGGTGATTCTTGGTAGGCTGCCGCCGTACATAGCTTACCTAAAGTATGTATTAAACAAACCGCTATGCCTATTAAATCTAATTGTATGTGTGTATGTAGGGGGAAGGGGCGCCCCTGGCTACGGGCTTGAAGAAGTCACTATACTCTTGTTTGGTAACCCTGTGTGCTCTTTTCTTATACTATTTGCAGGACATAAAAGTATCGTTCACACTCCGTTTAAAAAACAAACCTATTGTATTTTCTTTTTAATTGGATGATTATTTTTTCAGTGCAGTTTCTTAATTTACCGAGTCAAATTTAGAAGTTGGTAAATAAAGGGAATAGCAATAGGATTTTAACAATTAGGTTAAACAAAATTCCCTTCAATTGTTTTGTCTGAATCGGCATTAATGTCATTACTCGACTTATATATGTATAGTCGTTGGAAACAACATTTCGGTATAAACGGTATAATAAAGTTATAATAAAAGGATTAAAATCTTCTAAACATACACGTGATATAACAGGCGCAGTAGCAGGTTATCTGATGGGTAGCACGTGTGGGAATGGGAGTAGGTGCGGGCTATTAGCGATGAAAGAAAGCAAAATGTTATGATACTATTTAACTTGAGACGCAATTGGCTGGTATTAATTTGAGAATTCCCATAAATTACGGATAAACTTCAACCGTGAACTGGTTTAACCAAGACTTTCAATTCATATTGAAATTTTCGTCCATTATTTGTTATTGTCCACCAATGTACGTTGGTGCAGTGAGGGTGGGGGGTGGGGGAGGTTACAAGACATTTCACTGAAAGGGGAAAGGGGCTCTCGCCTTGCTCTATCCCGCTGGTAACGCCACTGCTTTGTAGTATTTAGAAGAACAGTGTATCGTATAAAAGAGTAACAAAACAGTTTATCCATTATTTCAGAGCTTTGAAAGGGACGGCAATGTTGTTGTATGAATATTAATGGAACTAATCCATGAAGTATTTACTAATTGGCCATTGTATCAGTGGACTACTGCATCTTGTTAGAAATAACCAACGGAATCGGTGGAGGAGTCATGTTACCAACAGTTATTTGTTAAGTTAGTTTTGAGGAGCTCAATTCAAGACCTTGAGAGAAAAGGATGTTGCTTTATCTATTCTATTTATTTTCAAAAGCAAACTGGAAGAACGTTTATATTTATAAAGAGTCCATCATGAGAACTTACTATATACTTAAATTTTGACGATACTTTAATGTTAATATATTGAATTCAGACTATGAGATCAGTCAGATAAGTTTATATACTCTTTTTGTATTCTTGCCATGGCCATAGACAATGTGTATAAGTTGTTGGTGTGCTAACTTCGTACACTGTACTTGGTATGTGTGCATTATACTACAGTACACACTGTATCCTTAATACTGTTCATCGCACCTCTTGTGCTGAGTATCACGTTAACCTTGTTTGCTAGTAAGATTTCATCATACTGAGTGTATGGTCAGTTTTTTAATGTATTTTTAATTTAACTATCATATATGAAGTGATATTATACCCCCTTAAAGTTCCTACCAAACTCCTGCAAGGTCTTAACCCCTTTGCACTTTTTACCTTCAAGTTTCCCCTCGATAATTTCCACCGTGTTCGAATAAAGAAACACATTAGAAATTGTTCGGTTCATTTTCAGATGTCTAGTTAATGAGCCTGTATTTTCAGACAAAGAAAAATATAACCAAAAATTTATACTACGTGTTCTACTTTCTCGCATATGATTGGTTCATTCAGTGATATATTCCATGAATATTACTTATGTTCCGATCAGATGCCTCATTGCGTGTGACCACATGTTTTGTAATTTCTCAGCAGATTTTAAGGAGCAAAGTAGTTCTTGAAAAGGAATCAACTTGTGCTCAACATCATTGTCATGGCCAAATAATTAATACCTATTTATTGTTTCCAAACAGTATCCTGACGTAATTTTACATCGTTTAATTGAACTTTAAATTGTCACAGAGGGAATAACTCATATTGAAATCGATTATTATTTATGATTGTTAAACTAGTACTGAAAATGATCATTCAAGGGAATATCTAAATGCTTTATTCATGCATCCCTCTTTTGTATTTGACTAGAAGTCTGTCAATCATATGCTTTCTTGGACTCCATATCAAGAGATGTATAATACTTACAGGTACCAAGCTGACATGAATTTATTTTGATGCATGTTCGGTGATACTAAGTGACAGCAACAAACTAAATAATATGTGTCGGGGAGGGGTGCACATTGGTTGCATCATATGTTCACCTTCTCCACTTGTGAATTTCAACAATTATTTTCTGTTTATTTTTAGCTTTAATGGAGCTGTGCTCATCGACATATCTAAGCCGGATATGCTATGTACCTGTTTATTGTTTGTCTTCACTTTCTTTAGTAATAAAGCAAGAGTAAGTCAGTATTTCGTGTTTATGTAAACGGTACTGAGTATTCCAAAACAAACAGTACTTATTTCATTCATAACGTGAATACTATAGCGGATGGGAACAAGAACTCACCAACGTAAGTATTTGCAGTCTGTTCCTGAACTCTTAGCATTAAACCACTTGTACCTAACTTGTTTGCCAAATGTCATCCTTTAATACGCCATCGACGTTAAAGCAGCATTTTGCGTTTTGTCGCCGTTTTCAGGTCCATCGAGTGTTTTACATATAACAATCAAAAAACTAAGATATTAGCCAAGTATTTTCCCTGCCAAAAGCGTTAATTGGCGAGTAATAAAGAACATTTTCAGATAATGAGAAAAGTGTCGTCCGACAAGTTAAACATTTAATATTAATTGCATTTAGAAAGTGTTATACAAATGCGAACCTGCAAATAAATACATAGAAGAAGCCAAGAACTAAACGTTCCTTTCAAGTAATCTTTCCTACTGCTTCCTTAAACTGTTATTACGATTTTTCATCCTGAGTCATGGAATCGTAATTAATAGTCTTATTTTACTCTTACGGTTCCTTGTTGCTATCCTGTAAGTATTATCCATGTTTAAATTCCTCACATGGAAGTTAGTTGCTCTTGCTTCACACGCTCGATTACTTAGGACAAGTTATGAAGACCGCCACATATGGACATGGGGAAACGATGAATGGAGCAAAACTGACCCTTCACGTCAGGCGGCTTTCATTTTGGACTATTTTACAATTTCAGATGGAAAAACCGTGGATTTCTCCTGGTTCCGTCTTACTTTTACGGGTAAAGGTTCCAACCCACGACCCTCCCGTGGTGCTATGTTCCATTGCATATATGCCAACGCGTTGATCTTTTTGCCAATAGCACTGGTTTAAGACTTCCCTATATTTATTTTAAACATGACGGCTGAATAATTTATATATTGATTGAGCTTTGTTCGTTCGTTTTCGTTTAATATTAACTCGATATAAAGAGAAGGGATCAAGCTAACCAGAGAGCAGTTTGTAATATTTTGTTTTAGGTGATTGGGGTGGTATATTTTGGCTTCGTTCTTTAACCTTTATTAATTTTAACATACAACTTTATCCGGACAAGATCCATATTCTGTATTCTCTACCAGATGCTTCAAAAAGTGATTACTACACTATGCTGTTTGCATTGTAACTGTGCTGAAACTTCGGCTCTCATAAAAGTCAGATTTTTCAGTTACTGTGGCTACCGCTTGTTCTTAACTTAATACAGCGGCTTCTTGAAAACTTAAATCACCAGAAGGTACTTTTTTAATGTAACATGGCATCGAAAAAGGCAGCAAAATTGCTGGCGAAAAAATCACCTCAGCTTATGAAGCCAAACTTTGACTGCATGCCTCCAATGCTACGTAACAGAGCCTATTCAGACATACATACTACACCGAATTCACACATACGAGAACTTCACGTGTCAATGGACAAAGCATTCCGGAAAGTCAATGACAAAGTAGACGCTATACTTTCTAACCAGCAAGAACTAAAAGAAAGATTAACTTCTTTGGGGAAAAAAAACGCAAAGGGATCTAGACCAAAGTACAAGCTTTTTGAGCTCTACTGTCAATATAAAAAAAAGGAAAACCAAAATGGATGCCGAAGCAGACAAACTGAGGAAAGATATGGATGCATTTCTTACTGAACATAGAGAGTTGTAAAGGCGAAACGAGGATAGCCTGAAGTCAGTCTCAGAAGCCCAACTAAAGGTATAGCGTTATTCAAGAAGCTTCAACTTAAGAGTTGGTGGAATACCGGAAAAACAAGATGAAGATCTAATCGGTGAAGTCAAACATCAACTTCTTCAGCATGAATGATGTAACTATTGAAAATGCTCACCGTATAGGGAAACATCAAAGCGGAAAACATCGTCATATTCTATCTACATTCTTATTTTTCCCTCAACGACAATGTGTTATTGATCAAACCCGACGTGCTCTTCAAGGGACCAACTGCTTTATAACAGAAGATCTAACACCCGAGGGCTTCAGAAAGATACAAAACTCCGTTTGTGATGGATGCTGTGTTTCATGACAGGAAGCGTCAAAGATTCAGAAACGACCAGTTATTTATTAATGGAGTCCTGTACGTCTAGCTCAACCCAACAACGGAAAGAAAATAAGCCCAAAGAATACTGTGTTGTTTGTTCCAAAATCGTTCTGTGTATATATTGCCCTGTGTTTTTACATTGAACTTCAAATGTTCCTGACTTAAATGATCTTTTTTGTACGAATGTGTGCCATTCTTTAGATTCTGAAACCCATTCTTCTAGTAGTGATGGTAACATATTATGCCGTGTAATTACTTCAATGATAGTACCTTACTTACAAAGATAAGTCGAAATGATAAATCGTTTATGCATATCAATGCTCGATGTTTATGGAAAAATCATCATAATATTCGTTACCTCATCAATGAAGAATTAGACTCTAGATTCTCAATAATTGCCGTTTCTGGGACTTGGATTCAAGAAAACACCCCTCTTAATATGTTACAGGTGGAAAATAATAACTTCATACATGTTAATAGAACTGGTAAACGCGGTGGTGGAGTTGGTTTTTACATTCGTAATGATGTTTAGTATTAGACAAGGTCTGATCTTTAATTTGCAGTACTTTTAAGTTATTGTTTATTGAAGCTATACACCAAGACCACAACGTTATAATTGGTGTTATTTATCAACCGCCTGATGGTGTCATGATTAATTTTATTGATGAGATGTCTAATCTGCTAATTGCAATTAACCTGGCTAAGAAATCATGCTAGCTTCTCGGTGACTTTAATATTGACCTCCTCAAGTACGACTCTAATTGTAATGTTGCCACTTACATAGATAATATGTACATTCATTTCTTTCATTCATTCATACCGCTTATCACACTACCTACCAGGATTACTGATTCATCTTAAACTTTAATTGATGATATTTTCTGTAATGACGTTAATGCCTTCAATTTTTCTGGCATTCTTGTGTCTGATATAAGTGACCATTTACCTATTATATGCTCAGCTGCGTTCAATTTTTCAAATTGCTCACGCGGTACTACCAGCTTTGTCATGAAATGGGATACGTCGAGTGGTAATTACAATAGTTTTTCCTCTGAGTTCAACGACTTCAAATGGCATCAACTGTACACAAACACAGATGTAAATGATGCTTGTAATTTCTTTGTTGGTGTAATAAATGAGATCTACAACAAACATTGTCCCATTAAACGTACCGGCGTCAATGGTCCACGCAAGCGCATCCTTGAATTACCAATGGAATTATTAAATCAATTGCCACTAAGAAAAGACTTTTACAAATTGTACCTCCAAAACAGGTCTCTTTGAAATAAGTTCAACTACGTCAATTACAAAAATATCCTCACTTCTACTATTAGGCTCTCAAAAATATGTTACTATAGCAATTTGCTCAATGAAAATAAAAATAATCAGAAGGACACCTGGAGAACTATATATGAAATAATTGGTCGTAGCAATTCAGTCTGAACTTAGCCGGGCACATTGAAGAAAGTAATGTCGGCTTCAATAGTTTCTTAAAACTCTAATCATAATACTATATTTATTTCTCCAACTAACAGTACGGAAATATCTTCAATCATTAAGAATTTGAAAAAAAAGGTTCAGTGGCTGGAACTAACGGTATAACTGTTAATATACTTGTACTTGCCAAAATCTTCTTGAACCGCTCACATATATTTTCAACCTTTCTCTTACTAGTGGTTTTGTTCCTTGTAGTATGAAAGTTGCTAGAATGACGGCTATTTTCAAAACTGGTGATCCCTCGGTGCTTTCAAACTACCGACCAATCTCCATTGTTTCAACAATATCTGAAGTTCTCGAGAATGTATAAGAAACTCACAGACTTCCTATACAAGAATGATATCATTTCATCACGTCAGTTTTGTTTTCGTGGGAATCTTTCCACGTTTATGGTGACAGCAGATATATATAGTACAATACATCGATAATGGCTTCAATAACAATGAATTTACTCTTGGTGTGTTTCAAGATCTTTCTAAAGCATTCGACACTGTCAACCATTACATCTTACTAAAAAACTTTGCCATTATGGAATCCGTTGGGTTGCATATGATTGGTTTGAAAGCTATCATTATAAAAGAGAACAGGTTGTACGCATTACTGATCAAACTTCTAATACCAGTAAAGTAAGGCGTCCCACATGGTGCTGTACTTAAACCACTACTTTTTCATGTCTACATAAATGACTTGTGTAACTGTTCTCATATACTTAACTTTACACTCTTTGCAGACGACACAGTGTTCTTTTTAAGCACAGTTATATTCATTGTGCTGCTCGTGTCGTTAACTCTAAACGATATTCTGTATCTAAGTGGTTTAAAGCAAATAAGTTTTCTTTAAATGTAAGCAAAACAAATTGTATAGTATTTCGTCCTGTACAACGAAAGGTTGATACAGTTAACGTATTTTTTGATAATGGTGATATTACTTTTGTTGGAAAAGTTAAATTGTTAGGTATACATATTAACTCAAATCTCACCTGGAAGTATAATATTAACAGTCCAAAACTTAAAGATTATTGGAATACTTCATACAATTTGGTATTTTGTACCATCGCATACACCTAAAACACTGTACGATTCCCTCATTAATTCAAAGCTGTCTTCCTGCAACATAAGTTGGGGAAACACCTATCCATCTTACCTTAATCGCCTGTCTACTCTCCAGAAGAAAGCTATTAGACCGATTACAAATTCGAGTGATTTAACTTAAAAATCCTAAATATCTTTGACACATACAAACTCCAAGTCGCTCTATTATGTATAAATATGTCAAAGGACTTTTGCCTTCTAACTTTGATGATTACTATGTTTTCAATTGTGACATTCATAGCTACAAAACACGCTTTTGTCAAAACTTCCGTACAAATTTGGTCACTTCCGAGAGGACTTAACAACTTGTTTATCAATTCTGGAGTTACAATATGGAATAGTTTGGACAACACAATGAAAACATCCAAAAGTATCCATTGCTTCAAACAAAAAATAACATCCATTTTAATTAACGACTATCGTCATTAAGCAGTGATTCTTTCATTCTTGCCTTTTCTCTATGTTCTTTTTTCTTTTCACCTTCTTCTTTCTCTTACTTTTCCTTGGTATTCATTCGTTTATTGTTTTTGTAAAGGGGGACTGCTCGTAAAAGTTCTGCTTCTTCATTCCTCATCCACCTCCTTGTAATTTAATGTTTCACCATTGTATTATATTATGTGGAAATAAAATCAAACTCAAACTCTATGCTGTAAAGTTGCATGTGTCGCATGTATGTTAGGGCCAATTGAAGATCAGGCAAAATAAACAAACCAAGGAGAAAATGAGGTTTTATCCCATGGTACAAATGATATTGGCTTGTTGATATAATGTTCACTTCACCTTGTGTATCACACCTATGGGATATGACAATGTACGTAACAATAAAAATAACAGAAGAAGCAAGATGAAGCGCAATGGAAGGAAATCTACAACAAGAACAAAAAATGCAACAACAAAGAATATTTAATTACCTTATAATATATTCGATTGTCCGCAATTACATTTGGCTGAGTGTTTAAAATCAATTTTTGCGTAAATGAAATGCCATAACATTATTTCTTTACCTAAATAGTTATTAACGTAACCAGTGTAATGTTCTTAACAAACGCGAAGTTAAGCATTTCCATCAAAACAATACAATAGAATTTGGTGAATTATCAGAATCGGGCAACAGCAACTCCCAATCCAATTCATGTTACTGCAACGTATTCAATACAATCTAACATAACGAGTGTTACAAGTATCCTATGGAGTTTAGGTTTTAAAAGGTGCCTGAGATCTACAGGGTTTGATATATATAAGGTGCCATTAATAAAACGATATTACAATGCTGTGGTGTATTGCGTTTATCCACCATTTCATATCGCAGGGTATGAAATGTTGTACCATAAAATAATTAATGAAAGAAACAAAAACAAAGAAAAGTAGCAAGAGTCATTAATGAAACGTACATTAACTTTCACCAAACAGTAAACAATGCTCTATCAACTGTTCTAATTTAATTGCACAGGAGAGATATCATACACTAAACATCATTAACTAAACCACAAGAAGAGAAAGAAAGGCTACCCCAAAGAAACAAAGATACAAAATAGAAATTATATCCATGAGTTCAATATAATACTGATGATATACTATTTGAATAATATATAAAAAGGTAACTGAATTCAAATTAATCCATCCTAAGCAATTCACTACCAAAAGGACCTAAACACCTCCATATCTAGTATTGTTCCGCTAGTATTAAGTTAGGCTCACACGACTTGTGAGGTTAGATAACGAATATAAATAGATGAGTAGTATTGCGCATTTAAACATATAACAATGCTCTAACAGATGAACTCATTCAGTAAAAAGTGAGGTCGTCATCAAACTATTTATCAGTTGTAAGGAGGGAATAGATGGAAACTCGTCATACTGCTTAACTACTGCAGCAGGTGGGGTATATTGTAGCGCTGCACCATGACCGGACGACAGTGGCATGATAGGACCGTCAAGCTAACTGACGCAGTTTGGGTTGGGCGTGGAGGTGTTTATTGCTATGGTTTCGGTTTGTTATTGTGATCTGTTTGTGGATAGAATTTAGGTTCCGATGAGCGTGTTTTGTGGAACGTAACATGATAGTAAAATAGCTGTAGATCTGGTGCGAGTTTATGTAAGTCTTTAAACGTAATGATTCATGATTGAAGCAACAAATGAAAGAACATTTCAGACAATAAAATAATGATATGCTGGTACATCCATGATGAGGAAAGGCCTGGCGTATCCCAGTTCAAGCATGCCGTACCTCAACACGATCCCTAATGTTTATCATGTTTTGGAACTACTGTTTCGTGTTTAATAAATTAATTGATTGACTATCACGTATGACTATCTTCCTATGGTACCTGGGAGCCAATACCAGAAACTAATTAATCGTCCACGCTATCCATATCATCTGATTTAACAAGCCGCATATCACTATAATACAATAAAGATGATGTAATGACTTACGAAGGCAAAATTGCGTAAGGCGGCACACGAGACACGCAATATGAATCCTTATCTCCCGAAGTTTAGTGTACCTGGGAGCCAATAAAGACAACGTTTAATCAGTACTCTATGTCATATTTATTGATCTTAATAAACAGGGCGAACATCGCCCTCTATCCTGAGCTTAACTGATTTATTTGACCCATACTTACAAGAGTTCATGAAACTTTTTTTTTTTCAAAAATGAAACCACTTAACATATTTGAGTGTCTGCTATTGATACTGCCAAGTAAGTCTATAACCTTTTCTGAAATGTTTAGATTACAGCAACACAATAATTATCTGAAGTATGAAACACACTTGAATAACTGTTTGCAAAAAGTAATGTCTGAACGTATGCAAACAGTGTATTCATCATGTTGATTTAAAGATAAGATAAAAATGTTATTGCCTTACCTCTCCTTAATACAAGTATATTTTCTTAGTGATAACTTTGATTGATAATGTCACAAACAGTATTAAAACGATTGTTGGGAACAAAGTACAGTGTAATTTTATCATTTATGGTTTCATGACTTGTCTGATAACTCTAAATGAAATATGTTATGTGATGTTAACGTCATTTCCAAGATACATCTTAAACGCTATATAAGACGAATATTATGCCTCGCATCTCTTTGATTCAGTTTTAAATAAAACAAAACATATCAAAACGGATACTACGGTACGTCACCTTCGCTCTTCATTGTAAGTAAAATAAGCAGGTAAGTGAACAAGGGGAAATTTATAAACATCATTGTCATAATTTTTACACATTTTATTGTCCGCTAAAGTTCAATACCTTCGCTAAGCATATTCTATACAAAATGCGTATTTGGACAATGTATGATAGGTCCTTATTAAAAGACCTTGCAAATTTTATACCTGCTGAAGAGATTCACGAAAGATATACGTGACTACTATATTTGTGTCGAAAAGGAACCAAAAACAATAATCATATTAATATGTAATAATATAATACCATACATACATACATACATACAAAAGTAGTAGCATGAACCACTCTCCAAATTCTTGTTCACGTAGCAAATTTTTCTCTTACAAGCAACACCGTAAGCTTAAACCTAAATTAAAATCGCTATTTGAGCCTGTAAATTGAAGCTTGTTCTAAGTCAATGCTTTCATCGGTACGTAGGTGTCGTTGTCGCTGTTAGCATTCATATCATGAGCAGGTGTGGTACCTTTAAATATCTGAAAGTAAAATAATGAATAAAGTGAATAAGTACCTTCTAAAATTGATGCAATTGTTTCGATTCCATTGTAGGTTGTGATTTTTTTGACAACGTAGGTAATTGCTAGCAGGAAAATAATCGTGAACATTATATTAATTGTCCTCACGCATCAAGGAGAGCACTTGATAGTTGAAGCATCGGTAAACTTTGTGAGCACTGACGACAGTGATCATGCTTTAGGAACTTTCAACCGGTAAATTAATCAATAATAATAATCAATAATAATCAGGCAGTTAAATTTACGACTTTTATGCGACCGCGAATGTGAGCGAAGACCGCAAGGGGTTATGGATTGCATCTCTTACGTCGGGTGACACCAATTTATCAGTTTAACACCAATGTCCAATCTTTTTAGTTTAGAAAGTCATTTCGCTTATATACCGTCAAATCTAAGTTCCTCCTAACATAAGCAGACATGTAACTCTTGAATTGCCTTCCCACTTTCCTTGTTCAAGCGAAACTAATGATTTGTTAATGAACAACCTTTTTTTGATAGTCTTCATTTGTGCTTTTTCATTTTTATATTAAAAGTAGACCCTGGCTTTATTTAGAGTATGCATGTCAGAAAATGCATCTGATGTTGGTAACACAGGTGAATAACATTACATGAAAAGGGATTTATACACTGGAAAATTAAAATAATCAGTGGCTTTCAAGAAAATGCTCAATCCCAATGAGATGAAATAGACCTAGTATGGGAGTACATGTAGGCCTCAAGTTAGTGTTCACCTTTGTCTTAAACTTGTTTTAAATAAATAATACATTATTAGACGATTTGAATTACCATCACGAAATCATACACTTTGGCAGGCAATATGTCATTAATAAAAAAATAACGAGACGCGTTAATTTATTGAAGTGACTAAATTTCATTATTATAGATGTGTCACTTTTAAGTTGTCCGTATTTGTTAAAGGTAATTTAAATGTTATATTTTAGTTTCAAAAGATGTAACGTCACATTTACCACCAAAAAAAAGGATACCGCCTACTTTGAAATGTTAGACAATGCCCCTTTTCATGTTGACTTTATAGTGTTGAAAATCGTTATGATATTCTAGATAGTTGATTGAAAACGCGTATACGACAGAACACCGGATCTGTGAGAACTTAATCTAATCCGAAGCTTTCGTTTTGACAAGGAAGTAATTAAACGATGTTCTGACATACATTAAAATGCCATGGGCTTTACTTTGCTGAAAGTCAATCATCTATTCATATCTAAAGAACATGTATGTATCTGACTGGGAGTTACTCATTAGCATACTACAGTGCAGTACAAACACTTCTGTTGTCATAATATGTTTGTTGTGATTTTATGAGTTGTTTGGCTTACCTTTTCGTATGACAAACGAAGATCTTTCATTTTTGGTCGAAGTTCGTTATCTACATTCAGACATTTCAAAAGCTCATCATTTCTGTAATGTAACGTGAATTTTAAGAAGATGGTTACGAAATATTCCAAAGAGAGTGTTCAAGCCGTAATGAGCTGTAAATTTTATTTCATATGTGATTAAAATTACCTCAAGTCTTTGTAACTCTCCGGCAAGTTGGCTGGGGCTTCAAACACCAAGATCCCGTATCCATTGACTTCTTTGGGGTTGCTAATAAAAGGTGAACATCCTGTTAACAAAGAATTACTTTGTTTCAGAATACTTTCCTTTTTCCAATAAACATTCTCCCAATACAAAAGCCAAAAACAAAAAAGGAATTATGATGTTTGGGTAGAAACATTGTTGTGTGACGTTACGTAATTCCGACTACCTGTTTCCACTTAATCATTCCTTGTAAATACAGCGTAATTGTGGTTCAGATAACTTACCCGCATACATGCAGCGCAAATATATACATTGTTTTGGTACTGGGGATACATTGAAGAAGTCAATCGGAGAACTATGGTAATCAATACAGAGGTGCACTCATCACATTTTCAAGTGATTTACTCCTAAACCATAACAAGGCCGAAATGGTTTTCATAAAAACAAAACAAGTTGAAGGTAATTTATGTCATTTTAAGAGGTAAACAGTTTCTTCAGGGTTTTGAAATGTTACCTTGTCCCAAACCAAGGACACAACGTGTAATGTCTCACAGTTTGAAAGATTTTCAATGCTATGCCCTCTCAAGGTAAGAATAATATATATTACGGTTAGGTGTTTATCTAAGATAAATATGGAAGGCTTTACCTAACATTATCTAATGCTCTACCTAGTGTGGCAGAAAACTGCGTGGCATGGCAAACCTGATATGATACTCAACATAGCGTTTGATTAACAACATTCTACCTTTATGATACCACGACGTATAACACAACTTAACGAGACAGTACAGCGTAACGTAACACAAAACCATAGAGTAATGTTTCAATGCAGAATACAAGGGTGTGAGGAATATCCTGACAAAGGGAGTAGTTGCATATTAGTACGGAATTATATTCAAAGACTATTTTGTGGATTGTGAATTTACGCTTAACCTTCTTAAACACACATATTTATTGCTCCAATGTTGCTGTTCTGCACTCCATGAATAAAGTACCGCCATCGCTTACCACTCGAGAGTATCTTCCACAGCACAATCGCCACACACCAGACATCACTGTACTTGTCGTACTCCTTACGTGAGACAGATTCAGGGGGTAAGTCCTCGTCAGACATCTGAATATTCAGAAACAAATATTAACAATTCGTGCTTAATTCAAATGCTGTACAGTTATAACGATCGAAAGTGAAACGAAGTAAATGAATAATTAACTTACCGATGATGTCATTTCACTGACCACGTTGGTAACGTCTTTGGACAGACAAAAATCATACAGTTTACAATAGCCGCTACTATGTAGTAGAATCTTCTTTGTTGAAAGCCCTGGATGTAGGAACTGACAACGAAGAATAACAGAGTTAAGTAAATGTAAAGTGGAGAAAATTACGCATAAATATAGATAGTTACTTGTAATTTGGACTTTCAAAAAAGACATTTTTTAATAATGTGTATTTATTTGTTGAAAGATTTTTAAGTTTGTTCAGGAACTGTGAAGGATAAATAAATGGATGACTATAACCTGTGAGCTCGGGAACACAAGACTAGTGCTCTAGAAATCAGCTATTCATCATTGACGACACAGCAATCCCTCACATATACAAAACAATTTATTGCTGGGTTCGCCAGTTAAGTGATACAACACAGATATGTAGCCAGGGTTTTATAAACAATATCATGCATGATCGAGTTAGCTTTACGCAACATTATATAAAGCAAAATATGTTTTTGTCGGTGCTTGAAGGAATGATTCTGTCGTTATTTACATTGCAAAAGTAACCCGGAACTTTTGAAACAATATCATATAATGTGACCAGGGAAAAAATGGCTTATGGTGGTTTTTCCTCTATAAAGATTGCAGGCGACGTGCCAGTAGCATAGCAATTAACACGGGGTATTACCTGTGATCACAATTCACAAACATGACAGGAATGAGATTTGAATTTTGCCTAACAGCAGAACGTTTGAATGAAGATTTCATGAATATGTTTTAGCAGCATTACCTTATTTGTGGATAGTTTTATATATTAGCCATTAATTTAATGAGCATGCCGCTAAATATGACTGTTCTAACAAAACACATTTTGAAGTGTTGTAAGTTTCCTGCAGTACAACGGGAAACTACATCCTGCTTGCATTCTAACAAGAATACACGATCTTCGAACTTTATGAAGTTTGTAATTGTTTGTAGCATCAACACATTATGGGTGACCTTATTTAATAATATACAAATGAGAACGAACATTTCATTACCAAATATGCATTTTGATGGATCATTTATTTCAAGTACGTTGACAGCGTAGCGAACATTTAAATTGCTTCACATTTCAAGGAAAAATCACCAACAAGAATATAAAAGAAAGCCATTGCAGATCACTGATTGTATCCATATCCTAAAGTAAGCGTCTTATTTCCAACATCAGTCACCTCCGAGCTACTATAGTTGAAGTGTTCAACAATATTTGTAATGTGATCGTTCCCGTGGAATGTTTAAGTATGAAAGATAATCAAAAAGGGGTACATGAGCCCTTGCGTGTCAACTTTATCAGTACCATCTATAGACATTGGATTAATAATGCAGCTAACGATGTTTAGATCATTATCGTGAAACAAACAACATAGCAGTCGGGAGGAAATATACTACCCATATTGTTTTACGAATCTTAGGAAGAGATATACGCCAACTTTGAAACGAGGGATTCAACTACTTCGATATACGACAGGTCAAAGTACGAATTCGATAAATATTCGAGATATGGTAAAACAAAATACACTGTATTTTTGAAGGACATACGTACGCGTTAGGGTGATTTTCCAACATTCATGTTAAAGGAGCAATACGAACTCCAGAAATAACCTGCATAGCATATAATTTGATATGAAGAAGCGATCTAGTTGCACGTATGATCGAGTTACCAACGTTGTCACCAAACAAGCTACATAAACCAAAGCAACAACGAAGATATATCATTGACTAACCTACGTAAATTATTGAACAGCCCCAACCACTGAAGTATTAATTAGCAAGTATTATCATAAGAAAACCACATTTACGATTGAGCAATATACATGTGAGTCTATGCAACGTACCCCGTAGGAGTGTATCAGTTCCATACCATCTAGAATGCTGCTTATGCACCTGGTAACTTCAGACGTTGTCATAGCTGCATAAGAAGGTGTCTGTAGGCGAGCATCAAGAGTGGCGCAAAAGACGTGTTTGTGAAGCAAGTACAGCTTATCTGTGGAATGTTGATTTTTAAACTTATAGAAATGTTGTGAAGGATTGAAACTATTATTCAAACTAATGTTTGTACTTCATAGGACCTTTGATGTTTACTGCATAATGTAAGTACACTCGGAAAGAACGTAAGAGCCAAGCTGAAGAAATTAATTAATGCTTTGGCAATATCTGTATACATACCGTTATCGACGCAAATACCAAGTATCTGCACAAGTCCACCACTAGACGGTAAATCAAGTACCCGTCTGACGTATTCGTACCAGTTAATACTTTCTCGTTGTAAAACGTCATCTGTTTTGACCAAAAAAGGAAGAAATTTAGAAGTTAGTAGATAATAACAATAAATGATTGTAAAAAAAACAATGACATACTTTGGATGAAACCCAAATCCAATCACCATCAATGAACCAGCTATCTAGTTTGCAAAATAATACATTCAACTTGATCTATTCATGACAAAAAATTAATGGTACTGATTTATATTTATTTACAGTTCATATCTAACAGCAGTTTCAATGATTTGATTTCAAATTACAGTGTAGCGATGTTACGAAATAAGCTAACATTAGGCATTTGGAAGAATTATTGCTATGTGATAACAAAACTTAGTTTTGAAAGTTTCATCTTTGCCTTAGTATTATTTGTTTTTACACAAACATAGTTTTGTGAAATTTGTATTCCGTAAAGTTGACATAACCACACAAGAAAGACATTTTCTAATCTTTACAGTAAGTTACTAACATACATTACTATGTTCATTATATATAGTTTCCTCATGTAAATCTTCTCTCATTTTATCTCAACATGACGTCATGAAGGTATACCAATA
>JAIPMN010182349.1:0-16466 GCA_020650975.1 Apostichopus californicus
ATGGGGACAGGGCCACTCATTGAGGTAACAAAAATCCAAACATGTTCTGTAGCAGATTATGAAGAGACATTGAAAGTTCCCCAGCATCTTACTCCATAATGATCAAAATTGCACTATGTCACATAAATGTGAAACAAAATTCAACTTGTAGATTCTTTGAATGGACAACATTCGATATCATCATTTTCAATATGTCCTTTACTGTTATTCTGTGATACACATGCAAGTGTAATTGTTGTGTATTTTCTCATTAAATTTTGATGATACAAGACAAAATATCAAGTATATGTGTGAATGGCTAACAATTGATTCTTATATTGACATTTTTTTCTACCGAAACCCCTACTCTACTGAAATTCAAATCCGTTTGGTGTTCACATGAACAATGTAAGTATGGTCATGACCATCAATATTTACCTAGTGGCCGTGAAATACCCCAATCAAGAAATTCATGAGCCTAGTCTTTGATCTCCTTTAATAATGCATGCTTTCATGATTTATTTTAACCCCAAACAAGTCTAGCTCTACTTCCATGACAAAATTGTTTTACAGCAAAACTATATTTTTTGAAGTTGAAATTTTGGGCATGGATGCATGGCAATTTTTGACTTGCTGGTTATATTCTAACTCTAATACCAGTATCAAAGTTCAATAGTATAGTTATAAGAACTGAATGGTTAATTTGGCATTACACTGATGAAAACAAAAAAAGCCTACATACCCACTTGTTTTGACACATTCCTTGAAAAATAACAGCTTCTAGCTTGCAGGTACATTGAGAGTAGAAGTACTGTAGTGTGGTACTTCTTAAGCCAGTAGTGTATACCAACAGCTACTGTACAGTGACACGTACAGTAGGACTACTAAATAGTCCACTGAGGTTGGTCATGACACTTGCTTTCATTGAAATATGAAGTAAGAATATCCTGTACAGGCCTGGCAGAAGATCATTAAAACTAATGACAGTTAATCAGCTGGCTAATAAACAAAACAAAAACTGTAAAAGTGAGAGATACAAAGTACCAAGCTACTGGTCCCAATATTATTGTGGAGGTAAGTATGTGTGTTTTTCCCTCACCAGTGACATTCTGCAATACCATTGAGTGCGCTATTCACAATAGCCCTTCATCAATATTAGTGTGTATTTAGAGTGTATTATGTTTTTTCCACACAAAAAGACACAATGAGAAAACATACAGAATTTTTGGCACCATGCATATTCATGAAGATGATCACTCAGAAGATGGGAAAATAGGGTTCTATAGGTTGTAAATTGTGGGACCAGGCAGTGGTCCGACAATTGCTATTGCTGTCCCACAGTTCTAGATGTGTTTTCAGTCACTGGCTCCACAATTAATGTAAAGGTGAGTACACACACACACACACACCCACATATATACATATATGTGTGTGTGCTGTCTCTTGCTAGCCACATTTACTTTGTTCAATCTCTCGGTTCACTCTACGGCGTCATTGATAACATCAATTTCTTCGTAAAGCTTGTTCCATTCTGGATTTCTCAGATTGAGACCTCTCTTGCCTGCTATCACTGGTATATGTTGGTCGTCATAGTGATATTCTCTGATACACATATACACGATACTTTTAAAACGTTGGATCACAAGAAAAAACTGCCATCCAAGATGATATCTTCTTTTTATGCTAGCGTCGGCGTTACTGTTCATATGGATATAAATTTCGGCGTGAATGAAGTGTTTCTTAGTATAAGGTTTTTCCCAGTGACAGGCACGTAGATTTATTCCCCGTTTCCCAGGTAAAAACATATCTTTCGCCCCATTCTTTGTAAAATATTCCCGTATGTTAACATAAGCTATATTACGGAAAGCCTTAACGACAACATGTCGCTTACTTCCCAAAGAAAATCTGGTGACCGATTCCTTTTCAAGTTTTGAGTTTCAGTTCGGTAGGGCGTCGAATCTTCCCGGGTGAGAACATCACCCCGTCCTGGTTAATATTCGGCAAGTGCCATTCAGGTTGTACTTCTTCATTCCCCTCGAATATATCAAGCTCACTATTATTCAACTGTGTCTTTACCACGGGTGGGAAATAAAACTTTGGTGAATAAGTCTCCACATTCTCCGATTGCATGGTGGCCATATTAAGAAAAGTAAGTTAAGTTCAGGTCTTGTTGGAAGTTACAAAATTATCGCAACGTAAAAAGTCGACTAGCAGCTTCTTTGACTAAGTTCGAAATGAATAATGTGTGTTGAAACCTGCTGCTTTTAAACACAATGTTTCCGACTGTTTGTTGTGGCAACCTTCATCGAGCTTTGTCTAACACATTGTTTGTCCTTCATCACCCCAAGAAAATACACCTGAACACATTCTTTCTCTTATAGACCCTCTCGGTTTGTTATCGCAACAACGGAAAAAACATTTGTGTACGTTTTCCTAAAATAGCTAATCTCCTCGACAAGGCCAGAGAAACAAAGGCCTGTCCGCTTTGGACCAGGTGTTTGTCGGTTGTCTTCACAACCACCAAAACATTTATTGTTTCAATTGATAGCTAATCTTTACCAAAGGTGAAGCCTTAAGAACTAAACTGTCTCTGTTTTCATCGGTTGCTTCTTCTCTGGCCTTGATCTGTCGTTAGCTATCAAGGACATAGTTAACAGTGCCCTCACTCCTTTCCAAACTATTTACTATATGTGACGTCATATCCGAATCGGTAACACGCGCGCCCACACGAAACAGAAGAACGATAAGGAACGGTCTCTGTCAGTTAAACTGTATGGGGTGTTCGTGAATCGTAAAAATGAAAAAAAAAACAGCTTGTTGATAGGCGAGCCGCGAAGTGATATCTTGTAGTCAATTGTGAGCCGCCACATCTTAACTCGTTTTTATTTTTAAACCTAATCTACGAACAAGCCACATCCGGTGTGCTCTAACCTTCTCCAGACTCAGACACGCAACAATCAATAGTCTGCACCCAAACAAACATCAGCTCGATGGATGTCAAATCTAATTACGTCATCCCTACGGCAATCTGTATATGATCCCTGTCAAGCACATTCATCCATCCCTTATGGCAATCTGTATATGAGCCCTATCGTCATCCCTTATGGTCATCTTTATAAAGGATGATCATAACGTCATCCCATCATAAGAAATGACGTCACCCCCTTAGAACAAACGGATCGAAGGGGGGTAGAGAAGCTGACACGTATATACTACTTATGGTTACTTACACATTTAGATGTCACAAGCACATAAACGAATCGGGAGGCTAAAAAACCCGACCGGTCAGTCCAGTCGGGTATCTGCAGTTCTGAAATTTGGACCCACTTCAAACACTACTTTTTGGGGAATTTGGAAGGACACAAACTACCATGCACACATTTATTTAAATTGGTGATATTGGAAGAGAGAATACCAATTCACATTTTCAGTAGCAGTCCCTTCATCCGTTTCATGTAGAGTACATCAAGGTAAACTTGTTATAGAAATTTATACAAAATTGAAACCCATCAATTAGTCTGTACACACTTTTCTCAGATGTCAGCATTTGTTTTAACCATGTATGGTGCACATTGTAGAAATTGTCACAAAGGTAAACATTATTTCTAAAACTATACATGTCACCCATGTTTCTCTGTAGATATTCTTCAAAGGTGGTGATACGGCAACTGCCTTTCATCCAATTTTTTTTTTGTGGAATGCTGGAGACACGAGTTATGAGTTGCGACCATTCATCAAAGATGTACTAAAGTTTGCGGCCAAGTTGAACCAGATGGTGGGGTCTGCACCATTTGTTGAAATGGAGGCACAAGTCCAGCAGGAAATGGAAGTCACTCCCAATCAGCCAATGAGTGGGATATTTCAGGGAATGACATACCTGAAATTGCGGTATCACCTTTCATACATCACAGGCAAGTCCTCTATGGTAGTGCATTGCAATGTCTTTCCAATCTTCAGCATAAGAGCTAGGTTTTATCTGAAATTTTTCATTTCATTCTTTGCTGCTGAAAACAACAGGAACCTTTGCATTCAGGTTGGCATGTATTTATATGTACATGTGATGCATAGCTTAGGTCTTTCCACTGATGTTTCCATGAGGAATGGTAAGTTTAGTTCATGGGCAATGTTTTGGTGTGTTATATGAACATGGGTACGTATGTGGTAGACAATGGCCTACTTTGCTTGAACATCAAATCATTCACATATTTTTGTCGATCATTTTCTTACTGATCTAAGTAATTCTAGATTGGCATCAATACATTTTAAGCTATGCTTTTTTTCTCGGACAAGTGCCAAGAATGTATGCCATTCATTAAGAAAACAAACTGGTGTCTGGTTGGGTGGCAGCAATGATCAATGTTGTATTTTCTAGTTCATAGTGCCAGAGAGAAAAGGAAATTCCTACCCAGTCCAAACATTACTCCAAAATTGTGATAACTCCATGGCCAATATTATTCTAGTTGCATTCAGACTTTTGTGCAGTTGATGATGGATATGGCATATGTGATAATTACGCACATGGTTAATTGATGTTCTGTGGTTTAACATAAAATTTAATGATGCGTCTATGCATTACAGTGAGGACAAGTTATTGATGTATCAAGAATACAATACTGTATATTGTGGTGGTGTGGTATGCTAATATTGGATGGGTTAGGTTGTTTAATGTGTGATGCCTGGGGTAACTGGGAGTTACTTCTTGATGATTGAGTGTCGTTCCCTGATAACAATGCTTGATATTCATTCTGTTTTTTCAGTACCCCAGCAAGACCCCGGAAAAGAGGAACAGATGTTGCTGATCTACCTATGTTGTTCAAAAGAAAAAAGACCATGAAGGAGTCAGTTGATGAGTTAGTGAGTATCTTTTGGTTATGATTGGCAACTGCCTGTTGCTGCCTAAGTCCTATTCATCTGTGTAGAACTGTACAGTCACTGAATTCCTGAACTTGCTTCCTTAGTATAACTCACTGAGCATTGACATTTAATGCACATACTTTTTTGGGGTGTGTGTTGTTGTGGGGTTATTTTACTGTTTCAAGTGGGTGATCATATTTGCATGGAAGATCATTAAAGTAATAATCTTTAAACTTTTCACACATTTTGGAGTGGGTCAAAGGTCATTACTTGTCAGCAGAATCTTGAAAATCCTATAAACATAATACCTCAGAGTGGTAATCTACAGCATCACTCATAATTTTGCACGTGACTTTCCCTATAATGAGTGCAAGAACCCCATTGTTTTGGTAACGGGTCAACTGTCACATGGGGTTATAAAGCTCAAATGGTGTCTTTCTCTGAGATGCTACAGTGTATCTGTAGGTCTTGAGCATTGGGAGAAGTGATATTTGCATAGTAAATTAGTAAAACAATATCTCAATATTAGTATCTGCAGCAAACCTCATATAAATATGGCATGTGATTTTACATAATAAGACCAAGAATCCCATGGATTTCTGTGGAGGTGAAATTTCATTTGGGGTCATTAAAAATCTACATTAAGAGGTCTACAGTAGCTGATCTACAAGTCACTTTCAAGTCACTTTATCATAACCATACTTGGCATACATTTGTTAAACTTTTCTCACTGCATGAACAGAGGTTATTTCTACCCAAGGGTATATGCCGATCCAATGTCCCATATCAGGTACTCAACCCTTTGTACTTTTGGTAGTAGCCAGTGGCAGTATGTGAAACATTTGAGTTTTAGCTTCTGACTATAATTGTTTGTTTGTTTCTTTTACAAAAGGTTCTACACGAATTCCTACAGGACACTTGAGGTTAGGGGTACAGCTCCAGGAAATCAGGGAATCTTTTGTCCAGAAGCTGATGGACAAGATGACAGAAATAGAGCTACCGTTTTTGCTGATCACAGCCCACTGGTCCCGAGGAAGAGGGGTTGGTGCGGAGAAGGTGATCAGTTTGGCAAATTTTGCCGTAGCCGACGCCACTGTAGTATCAGTTTTGTGCCCAGGCTCTATGTCCATGATTATGCAGGTTACCTGAACCTAGAGCTGCTGTTATCCCAAGAAGAACATTTTTTATGATTTTGTATTATTTCAATAACATTCTCATTTCTTGACCTTTCAATTGCTGCATAGTTGAATACCAGGCTTGCACAGTTGGTAACCATTGATGTGTTGCTAAGTATCTATCAGGCTAATGGATATCATTACAAGGTCATCGGGGGATGCCACAATCTCCTTGCTTCAGAGCGCCTGTCCCACCTACCAGAGCAGAGCAGGATTTGCACCATTTTCAATAACACACTTTCTGAGGAAGCCAAGCTTTGGCTTTCAAATCGCCACAACAAAGATGGGGAATTTCGCCACAGCATGTCCTTGCGGGAAAAGGTAACCTCAATCACTTAAACATGGTACTTAGATGAGAATTTACTTGATGGGCTGGTGTTTGATGGCAGGATCATGTGTTTACTGATATTTGTGTTGCAATCAAGCCTCGACAAATACGGTCGCCAACTCGCCAATGGCGAGTAGAATTTTGCGACTAGCGAGCCAAAAATGCATATTACGCTCGACGTTTTGGCTAGTGGCTCATTCGCTCACTGCCTTTATACGATAGGCGTACTATTAACTTGTGGAGCCAATGAACAAAGGCCTACAACACAAGATACTGCAAAAGTCTAGTTAAACCCATGTATGTTCGCTCAACTTGTATCGCAAATAAGCTTGCACTTAAATTTCCACCAAAAACTTACGTTTTTATATGTGACTATAAGCACGTGGTAGCCTAAAAACACAATAAGTCAACGGGAAAATCAGGCCTAAATTATCCACGGAAAAGTTTCATTTTTGCTGCTATCTTCGACCCGATTGGTGAACTTGAGCAAGTTCAAAGTAGAAGTTGTTGCATGACCAATGTCAATGGGAATTAAGTGTGTAATAAAACTCGATCTTTCGACGTGTTATATATGTAACCCTTTGAAAGTTAGGTGTTACTCTAATAAATGGTGGCGCTGTGTAGAATTAATTAGAGGGTTTGCTGTTATTTTATGCCACTGCACATGTCTAAGATTTTGTTGCCTGGTAGCCATCTTTGCCCGTGCAGCCTCTTTAGCCTTGCTGTCCTCTGTGAGGCATAGTTTAGCTGGTACAATTTGCCAGCTGGTGTTGTTGTTTATCGTGAGACCTTCTGTAGCTGATTACTTGACAGCTCTTCAGGTACGGTAATAACGTATTCACATCCATTCCATGCGATGTGCTATGTTTGTTAGTGTATTGTAGCGTGCGTAGCCTGTTGTGTGTAGTGCACACAGCGGAGTTTCAGCATTGTTCGCTGATATAACTGAACCTTTGATTAGTTGGTGAAAGACTTATTGTTAACGGTGACAGTTAATGAATAAAGTTTACTGTGCGATAGATTATGTTTAGAATGGGGTTTTCTAAGATAAATATGCTGTTTTGGCATATAAGGTGATATAGTTGTGTTATGGGAGCCCTACTGTATTGGGTGTTAGTATTAGTAGCTAGGGTTGTTAGGCTTAGTGTTATGAAATAGTAATACTGCCCTTTTTGATGTTCCTGGAACACTCCATCGAGAGACCGTACAGGCCCTTTAAATATTTATCTGGGTCGAGGATTCAGTTTTCCCACGAGAAGTTTTAACTATGTTATTGAATCATGTTACAGGGCCTTTTTCCAAAAATAGATCCGATGTATCTGTGGAACATTCGAGAAGGCCCTTCTCACGTGGTATGGGGTAATTTCCATAAAAAGGGTGGACTTCCAAACTCCCAACCAATCAGGGCAGATCAGTGCTTTATGCACTGATTTTTATATCGTTAGTTAATGCAGGATGGGCAGGTTATCAGCTGCCTTCTGACTATGCGCAGTGGGATTTTCGGTGGAGTGTTTTCTAAAAAGCGGCATGGTCCCACAAGTTCGTGACTTCGAGTTGCGTAATTGACGGAGTACTGTACAGTCAACGGGCGCCGCACATTTAGAAAGATACAATACTGTGAAATAAATCACTGAAAAAACTGTGACTGCCAATCCTTTTGTTATAATATAACAGCTTGGTTTCTACGTTCGCTCAGACACCATCTAGCTAGCTAAAAATATATCGGTTCGTCGCGTGATCATTTTCGCACACCCGTGTACTTGTATTTTTTTTCTCCCAGCTAGGTGGGTATCCGGGTAACCGGAAAAAATTTGTTTTACCTCGTGTATCACGATTTTCAAGAAATTACATATTGGATGCTATAATAAATGAATTATATTCTCTACTGACAATGTTTTCATGTTCAAATACGTAGGTGTAAGATAAGGTATCCCTTACAAAAAAAACCATAGAATTCCCTAGGGAAATGGCCAATTCCTTAAGGAAATTATCATTTCCCTAAGGGATTCTGCATTTCCCAAGAGGAAATGGCTATTCCCTACAGGAAATGATACGAAATCCCACAGGAAATGTCATTTCCCCACGGGAAGTAACAAATTCCCGAGTAATTCCCTGCGGGAAACTGAAAAATGTCTTGGGGAAATGCAATTCCCAAGAGGAAATGGCTATTCCCTACAGTAAACAATACAAAATCCCACGGGAAATGTCATTTCCCCACGGGAAGTAACAAATCCCCGAGTAATTCCCTGTGGGAAACTGAAAAATGTCTTGGGGAAATGCATATCCCAAGAGTAAATGACTATTCCCTATAGGAAACAGTACAAAATCCCACAGGGTAATTTTATTTCCCCACGGGAAGTAGCAAGTTCTTACGGGAAATTGGAAAAAAAATTGGAAATTTAAAAATTCTTGGGGGAACGTATTTCCCAAGAGGAAATGATACAAAACCTACACGAAATGTCACCTCCCCATGGGAAGTTCCAAATTCCCAAGTAAGACCCTGCAGTAAGTTGAAAATGTCAAAGGGAAAGTATTTCCAATTACAATTAGAAAATACTTGTGGAAAGTATATGCATCTCTTCTAAAATCCCATAGAAAATTTTCACATGTCCAGTGTAGAAAAAAGGATATATTTCACCCTAATGTGATCATGTGACAAGCTGAAAACTTTCCTCTCCAATGTGTTTAAACCTACAGTAAGTAGTCTTGCAGGCAACATCAAAGCATCCAAATTCCGGTTACCACAGCAGCAGTAAACAATATGTACAGCAATCGTGAATAAAAAACATAACGAGAGTGTTAACTTCAGGTAACTTACACAAAGAAAGAAGACATATTTTTGTGAATTTTCATGATCATTTATTATATAGCACTCTCCATTAAGAATATACAGGGTTAAAATGATTGCATGGTAATTAGGGTACACCTTCATGGTACTTTACGTTAGGGTACACACAATTTATGGAGTGACATTTCAAGGAGCTAACAAATCCAACCATACTGGTACTAATCTTCCAACACTATCAGTATAAACAAACTCATACCTCATTAATAGTTCTTTTACAAATATTGTTATTGCTGTTATATTGTTATTAATACAAAATGCCAAAGGGGCATGTAGGGTTTGTTTGGTTATCAAACCAAATTGTACCATAAGTTTGTCAAAAACTACTGCTACATCATGGCAAAATAACTTCAAACAATTTATATGCATTTAGTGCCCTAATTTTGTAACCATTACTTGGGCATGATGAAAAATATCAGTAAGTAACATAATGGTAACAGATAACATGAAAACACTGTTAGGTTACTCAGTCCAGTACTTGAAAGAAAAGAGGAATAAAGACTCTTTAATCTAAATTTCTTAATACAGGAATCGGTAACTGGAATGAGAGATATACACAGAAGGTTGACATTTTTAAAGTGAGTCTTGATGTTCAACCACACTTTTGTTCAAATGACCATGACTAAAATTAAGCCACTAAACACTTTTGTTATTGTTCCATAGGATAACATGATGACAATGTCCTGAAGTGATTACAAATATTCAATCCAACTCTATCCTATTAGGCAGTTTCATACAATATATCTTATTATCAAATTTAGCTGTTACACATTTCATGGCTTTGACAGTTATTAACTTGACAACAAGGACCTCTTGCCTATAATCTGATATTTGACATATATGGCTAGCTTTTGCACCAGTTTGCTGATCACTACCAAAGTTGCATTCTTTAACTCTTTTCTCAGATATCACAAACCCAACATTGATGCCCTCTTGCCCTCTTACCCTGACAATGGCTCTTATTTCACCAACTTGATTTGAACCATATGCAATGTAACAATTCTTCCTTCTACCAGTTGTTTTATTGACTCTGAAGATCCGACCATCCAATATGACACTAGAAAATTTATGTAATTCAAGTTTTTCAATGGAATCATTAATTTAATATACAACAAAGTAAAGTTAGCCTAGGCCTAACGAGTAACGTTAGGCTTTCTAACTATCAATTAGTTTTGTAACTGACATTAGCAATAGGCTATGCTAATGGCAATACAACGTGTTGTAGGCTAGGAGTGGATCCATTCTCACCTTTTATATCGTCTTGGCCGATTACTCATCAGTGTTAAACGTCACGCATCAAATATAATTAATTTGAACTGACATCAGTCTTGTATATTATCGTTAACTTTTGTGCACCAGAGTCCGATATATTGCTATGACTTATGGGTATGACTGATCTGATTATATCCAAGCGCGTACCGACGCGGAGCGTAGCTTGACCACGGAATTATATATATCAACGTAGGTTTTTTTTAATTTATTATTTGATAAATGCGTTTGAATTAACTTTTTTTGCTGCATTTTTGAGAAAATCATGTGAATAACAAGATATATCCATATAAAATACACTGAAATACCTCTAGAGAAATACCAATAAAAAAATCATTGAAGAGTATATTACTACGGTTACTACCCGCATAAAATAGAATCTCCCTATTTGTGGTTAGGCATCGAGCGCGAAAACCAAATGAGTTATATAGCCTAACAAAGATAGCTCACCTTCGGACGTAACATATATTATTCAACAAATTTAGTAGTGAATTTACTATTATTCCTTAGTAATTTTGTACGAAGAGAAAACTAAATATGTCAAGTGAAATGTCTCACGTTATTATCCAGTGGCAAAGTGACAAAGGCATCACCATACTTTCTGAAAAGGATGTTTTCAGCGTCGATGATAAGTGCAAGACCGGAGATAAAGTAACAGCTCGTTACAACAACAAGCTTTTGCCAGCAAAAGTTCTGTTTGTAGGTGGTACGTATATCGAAATAATTTTGTATCATTTCAGTCTCAGGTCAAATATATCTCAAATTTTATTCAGAAGTTTCAAATTTTGATTTAAGCCTGACTACTTCTAGTATAGTACTGAAATTAATAGCTAGCGATGCGTTAGGCTTTCACTTCAGTAACCCTAACGCCAAGTTATACATAGCCGCATATTCACAATATAGGCCTAGCCTAGGCCTATCATTTGTAGGCCTATATTTACTATGACATATTTATTTGTTTTGCCACAAAAGTACAGAGTGGAGGGAAGTCTTCCATAAAGCTTAAAAGCTTAACAATGTGGAAGACTCCCTGAAGAAAGAAAAGAAAAGAAAAACAAAATATATATGTGTATAGAACTATAGATACATATACATAAATATAAGTACAAATTAAATGTTCAATATATATATAGTAATTACATACAGGTATAATTTAGTTTTAGTCAGTAACTAGCTATTATTTCCTTACAAAACCACTTCTTAAAGGATGTGACTGACTCTTTACTCTTTAAATCGTTCGTTAGCAGATTCCATGTTTTTGTTGCACGGTTTTGTAGGCTTAAAGTTCCAATGGTGGTATTGTAGAGATTATAGTGGGCATGATTAGCATGCCTCGTGTTATGATTATGTACATCTCTGTTACTGGTTAAAAAATAGTCAAAGGCAGCTGGTAGTAATCCATTGCAGGTCTTGTAGGCAAATAATGCAAGCTTAACTTTAATGAGATCGTGCAATTTTAGTAACTTGAGTTTCTTAAATAGGGGATTGGTGTGCTCACGTGGGGCTGAGTGTGTTATGTGGCGAATGGCTGCCTTTTGGAGTATTATAAGATTGTTAAGGTTGGTGTTGTATGTACCAGACCAAATAATGGAACAATAAGTCAGATGCGGGACAATCAGGGTCTGGTATAGTATTCTGAGTATGTTTTCCGATAGATAATATTTCAACTTAGATAATATTCCGTGCAATTATACTGCATATAGTTGAAATATGGTTGCGCCAGCTAAGTTTACAATCAATATTTACACCTAAAAACTTGGGAAAATAATTAAGCAAGTTTATACTACATACATATATCTTTATTCCAAGTAAGTGTATTACGAGTATTAAAGACAATGTAATTACTTTTTTGTACATTTAGTGATAATTTATTGGCTGAAAACCAATTACAGAATTTATTTAATTCATTTGACACGTTGGAAGATAATGTGATTAGGTCGTCGCTCTCGAAGAAAATACTGGTGTCATCAGCAAAGGGAATGATTTTGGCTAGTTTGGAGACATGACAAATATCGTTAATATATAGAATAAATAACAAAGGACCTAAGACTGAACCCTGTGGAACACCGCAACGAATTTTAGCAAGATCGGATCTACAGTTTTTATACAAGGTATACTGATATCTGTTCGAAATATAGCTTTCAAGCCAGTTGAGAGTAGTTCCTCTAATGCCGTATGAAAATAATTTATTGATAAGGATGGTATGATCGATCGTGTCAAACGCCTTCGATAGGTCGAGGAATACACCTATGCAATTTTTGCCATTATTAAGACTAGTATATAAACTGTTAACTGCATCTGCCAAAGCCAGTTCGGTAGAATGTTCGGGTCGAAAGCCGTACTGTTCTTTACAGAGAATATTATATTGGTTAAGAAAATTAAATATGCGATTGAACATAAGTCGTTCTATGATTTTAGAAAAACAGGAAAGCAATGAAATCGGTCGATAATTCTCATATACATTTGAATCTCCCTTTTTATAGATTGGTATAGCCTTTGCCATTTTAAGTTTATCTGGGAATACGCCAGTGTTAAATGATAAATTACATATATGGGTCAAAGGCTTAGCAATAAAAGGAATAACATTTTTGATAAATACCAGGTTTGAAATCATCATATCCTGCTGCTTTATTGGGTTTCAAGTTGGAAGTTGCAATTTTAATTAGTTCTTCTTCAGTGACTGGGAATGTGAATATTGAATGACTATTGTTATCATGGATGGTTTTATGTGATTTACCTTTGTTATTTATTTTACTAGCAAGCGATGGTCCAAGATTTACATAGAAATTGTTGAAGTTATTCGCAATGATATTTTCATGACTGCTTTCTTGGTCACCTTCTTTGAAAACAGCAGGATATGATGATTCTTTACGGTTATTGTGCAACATTTCATTAATGGTACGCCATGTATGGTTTGTGTTATTTCTGCTCTCATTAAATTTATTGTCAAAATAGAGCTTTTTCGAGAGCCTAATTACTTGTTTAAGCTTATTGCGATACGTTGTATACATAGACTTGTTCGAAACTGTAGCAGACTTTAACTGACGTCTGTAAAGTTTGTGCTTCCTTTTAATGGAAGTCATCATACCATTCGTAATCCAGGGGTGTTTCTTTCTACGACGCTGTTTATGATTGGTTTGGCGAATAGGAAAACAATTATTATCAGTTGAACTGAGATAATTAAAAAAGGTATTATAAGCAGAATTGACATTATTTTCGTTTAAAACATTATCCCAAGATGTGTCCCTTATTTCAGAAGTAAAACGCTTTATGTTGTTAGTATTGTAATTACGTTTAAAGATGGTGTTGTTACATCTGTTTTTCTTCCCTACCACTTTTAGAAATATCGGAAAATGGTCACTTATATCAGTGATGAGAACCCCTGAAGTAATCGCAGAGTCATCATTTGTAATGATGTTGTCTATCAGGCTTGTAGTAATGCTACTTATAAGAGTTGGAACAGTTATTGTAGGGATGAATCCGTTCGAATAGAGAATATTTAAAAACGTAGTTGATTTGATTGCATTCGATAAATCAATATTATAATCACCCATTATGTAGGTTTTACAGTTTTTATTCGAAATGATATTGAAAATATTTTCCAGATTAACATTAAAATCATCTAAAGAACCACTAGGTGGTCTGTAGACTATGCCGATAAGAAAATTATCCTTTGAATTTATGTTAGCAGCCTCTATAAAGAGAGATTCTATAGAATTATTCAAAATTGATAGGTCGGGTCTACAAATAAAACTTATATCTTTATGTACAAATAGGCAGACTCCACCGCCCCGTTTATTGTCACGATGTTTTTCAACAAGTTTGTAGTTATCCATTTTTATGAGGGGAGAAAAATTATCATTGAACCAGGTTTCTGTGAATCCAATTGCCGTAAAGTCGTTATTTCATTACGAAATTCCGCCCCATCATAAAATTTGAACCCGTGCCGCACTTTTCCTTCAAAAAGTGCGGTAATAAAAATCCAACCCGTGTTACTGTCTCACACCTCACCGTGGCTTCGTTGTTTACATACCAACGTCGTAAACATTGACCGTGACATGTTATCACACAGGCTACCTGACTGTTCAAATATTGTTACGCCTGTGATGGGGTTTTTGTTCACAATATTGCTGCATCATGATTACTTTAATATGTACAAAATGAAAGAATTAAATAAATCATAAAAATATTTGTGCAAAATTTCTTGTTTTCTTTTTATTCTGTCCACATTTCAGATAAAAGATATTCGATCTTCTTTATTGCGCACATATACACATGTATATATGATTCGCGTGATTCGGTGATTCGCCTTAGCAACCACGCTAAATTTTAGCACTGTCGCACGCACTAGCGTATTTTTCTCCATTTCGCGTAACTGTACCGCCCAGCGCCCGCTGGGGATTTTTGTTTTCTTAAATCATTATTTGTCGAATATTACCATTAAATGTTATATTTTTGGTTTTAGAATCATAAGAACACATTTACCCAACGTCAAATAAAAGTATCTTTGCAAACTGCCTCGAAATCTTTGGCAAATTCATAAATAAAAAAGGTGCCCTTTACTGTGAAGAACAATGTAAAATTTGTATGTACTTGCATACAGCGATAAGATTTTTGCTCACAACTTCCGGGTTGCCATTTTCTTTTCGTTCGATCGGCGGCAGTCAAAGACTTAATCCCACCCCCAACATCTATACGTCATTTGAAAGAGAATAGAATCGTCTTTCAACAGTGGTATCGTCTAAGATAGGGTCCTATGTATTATATATTTTTTTAACATTTTAAACTTTCATTTGTTGTTTACAGGTAGGTATAAATAAGAATTTTACTAGCCGAATATGACATTTTATTGGTTTTATTTGCTTTATTTGATATTTAAATGATTTTTCTTTCTTAAAACAACACTGAGCTGCCGCCCCTACTTTTAGTAAAAAGGTCCGTTTTTGATGATTAAGCCCCGCCTCCAAGTCTGGTTTGTAGCAGATTGGCTATGACTCATGGCAGCTACACGTTAGATATACGAAAATGGCTACCCTCGCGACCAATTTTCTGTACTGTTGTTAGATACGCGGCGTGTAGTGTATTGCACGCTAATTACATATACACTTTCTTGTACTGCTGAATGCTACCTAGTGCATTTAATTTATATTAGGCCTTCATTTTAGTAATATCCATGATTTTACTGGTGTCCAGGTAGCTTTTCAGAGCAAGGGCCAGGATAAGTTTGTTTGATTGCCCTTGATTGCCTGTCAGGTATTTTTGTATAATTACGTATGCACATTGTTGTACTGCTGAAGGCTACTTAGGCCTAGTGCTTTTAAAAAATATATATATTAGGCCTTCATTTAGTAATAGCCACATTAGCATTGTATACTGGTGTTCAGGCAGCTTTTCCGAGCAAGGGCCAGGGTAAGTTTGTTTGAATGCCTTACAGTGTGTTTTCATTAAGTTTATTTTCCAACTTATATATTAACTGTGACTCCATAATTTTAATGGGATAATACAACAACTATTCATTGGGAGAATCAAGCATCATTATGAATTAACAGCTTGTTTGGTATATTTCTATAAACCCCCTCCCCCCCCCAAAAGAATTAAAATAATAATCTATCACATTTTATTTTCACTGGGGTACGTATCAAAGAGGAGCCGGCCATAGCATCACAACTTTTATAAGACTATAAAAATTGTAATAGAGCAGCAGAATTCGAATTCAACTGAACGGGAACCCTTCTGCAAGAAGTCTGTTTCACTTTATTACTGTTATCTCTCCTCTTCTCATATAACTCTCTTCCACACTTTTTTATCCACACCTTTCTGTCTTTGTCCTTCTCCAGTTTATTCCCTTTCCCTTAATGGGCCAAGTTTGTTAAAATACAAACAGAATTACCATACAACATGTGCATATCCTTTTTGCCTGACAAACAACTGAAGTAATTGTTAAGTAGAAGCACACAGCTCTCAATAATTTTCAGAAGAAATATTTGCATGATTTAAATAATCATAGAGAGCGTGG
>JAIPMN010182354.1:0-21414 GCA_020650975.1 Apostichopus californicus
TTTATGGTAAATTCAATATCTGTTTAACATCTGCAATTAGAGCAAATTTTATCGATACCAATATTTAATCACTAATGAGTAATGTCAAATATAGGCCGATAGTCCGATAACGATATTGAAAACCGATTAATCGACCCAACACTCAGTGGCATATAGTATAGCTAGGATCACATTGGAAACATTGACTGAACTAGTACCACTACAGATCTTCGATATTTTGAGCGAGAATGAGTTATTATATTGTGTATTTTACATGTACGTCGAAAGCGAAAGTCCCTCTCCCAAACAAAAATTAATTGTTCAAATCTAAAACAACACACATGGTGAAAATAAGTTGTACAGACGTCAATAGCAATGGTACCTGAAAGCTGTCAATGAACAACAAAAGTTAAACATTTTCAACTGTTTTCAAGTTCGGTGCAGCACACATGTATAATGGAAATTTAAAAAATAAGTCTGCATTTACGAACAGGGTGGGTGGTGGCTAATTAATGCCACCTACTGAATATTGTCAAAAAAATGGAGTTTACTAGGCCTATGTATGGAAAATAGTGTGTAGCCTAGCTAGGCTAACTATTGAGCAATGTTTGTAGACAAGTTCATTTAATATGCCTAGTACGTACAGTTTGATTTGAATGAACTTTATTTGTTAAAAATGAAAATTAGGTCGATTTGAATATAAAAACCTTCTAGCTGATGGAAATATGATCATTTAACTTTTATAATTTATTATTAAAACTTGGATGGCGACTTTGCAACAGTTGTTGCCCTAATTAAAGTCGTCACCTGGGCTTTTCAAAATGGCGGCCTTGTAGGGCAGTTACATTGCAATACATAAACAAAATTTGTATTTTGGCAGTTGACTAACACATGTATCTTCACCAAAACACCTGTGATTAAATCATTAATGCTTTTAAGTAAGATTTAGTAATATTTTATTCCCCAAAGTGGCGACTTTATGAACGTGTACGTTAGGGCTAGCCTAAGTGTTAGGCTAGCTAGTACTAGCCTAGTACAATCCCAGCCAAAACTAATGAAACAAATAAGACATTATGCCTAAACGATCCTATGGGTCAACTTATAACGTAGGCCTAGGCCTACTTAGAATGTACAAAGTAGGCCTAGCCTAGGCCTATGTCACTGTGCAAAGATCGGCGGCGCTCAACAGTAGCATGGACACTTCGAATTCCGGACACCTAAGCCTTAAAACACCCCAAAACTATATCTTCTGGTATAAATCACCTAAAAATATACTTGATATGGTGGGAGAAGTGTGTTATAGTACGATACACGGCCAAACTTTCTTTCCTGCAAACTGTTTTCACGTTGTATTCCACGAAGATTCTTGTGATTGTGGAACTGGTATTTCTTTGCTAGAGTATTGCGAATATTCGGACACACAGTCCCACAGTGTGGCGCTGGTGATAAAATTTGTGGCGCAGTTGCTCTTTCAGTAATTATAACAGACTTCATAGATCTCCGTCATTTTATTGACAAATATGTAAGTATTTACTTGCACACGGGTCATTTTAGAGAGAAAGTATCTGTATCTTCGTAGTTTTTTGTGAAATTGGCTGCTGCTATAGGTTGTCATGGTGAAATCATGCATTTCTTAGGAGTGTCCGAAATTCGCAGTGTTCCGAAATTCGCAATACTGACTATATAACTTGGAACGTACTCCCCCCTCCCCCCAGTTCGATGGTGTTGCCTGGAAAATTGTTATTCATGAGTTTTACTAACTTAAATAGTTAAACCAACATTGAAATGGGGGAGGGGCGATCTGTTTCATTTACTTTGGGCGAGGATTAATTTGTAGGCTAGCCTAGGCCTAGGCTTAGGCTACCCTAACGTTAGGCCTAGGGGCTTTGGCCTAGCCTATGCCTAACACTTTGTCCAACTACTAACTGTTACTAGGCTTGTCTATTAAGTTCTTTTCTCGATCAATAACGCTACATTTACAACAAACATTTACACAATAAACACTTACCGATTGCAACTAAATCTCCATACTCTCGAAAAACTATGATTTTCTTTGTTTCGTTGCGGAATAGCCGTATAAGGGGCATCTTGTAATACTGGATTTGGGCTTCGAAACCCTCAATTCCGCAAAATATCACAGTCAACGCACGATATGGCGCGGAAATGGTATAGTAAGGTATGTACGTTTATGTTTGTACGTACAGCGTACAGTCGATCGTGCACACAATATGTACATGAACCACACTGAAATGTACCGTCGCGCACTGCGCTCACATTGGGCCTTATTTGCATATTAATCTAACCATCTATAGACCAATACCGAAAGCGTTTTCGGGTGACGTAGAAAAATTGTCGGATAACACCGTCAAATGATTGATTTATTTGAGTGGCGTGATATTCGTTGACTCTTTTCGGTGTACAAGTAACACCGAATTTAACACCGGTTTGTTGACACCAGGATTTTAACACCGTAGGTTTTGCAGTGTATGATATTTTGACGAAGAGCGCCACGCTGTACGTTATATTCAGCTCCTTTTGTACTAGCCTGAACATTAGCTTAAGTTTGCCCGCGCGAGAATGTATTACTTCAAAGGACACCGCCCCTGATATGCCGTTACCACTCTTCCGGAGACCGGAAAGCCCAACTATTGAACAAAGGCCAGGTACACGATTGCTAACGTCATAGTAAAACAACTTAGGAGGATAACGGACATCTCCCAGCCAAGAATTACAACATTACTTCAAACTTAAAACAGTTAATACAATGTAACGAATACATCTCAACAGTTAAAGCTACAACGCAAGTTCGGTTACGATATGAAATGACGTTACAGTGATAAAAGAAACAAGTTGAATGCATTCTGATTCTGAAAATTTATTAAGCATTATAATATATAATACACATTTGAACGTACGCATTGATGTAATTACTCACACAGCCAACTTATAGAAAGTCTACTTCAACCATCAAGTAATATCATCAAAAAGAAAACAATTTTGTTGCTGTTATCAATTATGGGAAATCAGCGATTTCCTACCTTTTTTTTTTCTTTTTTTTTTGCTGATAATTCAATGACTTTGATTATAATTAGTTACTATTTGCAATGAAAACCTAGAAATTCTGATTTTGAACACACTTTAATCTCCATTTGTATCTTATAAATTCTATCACAGAAGAATCTTGAAAAGTACACTCTTGAAGTCTTGATTATCTGTTGAACTGTCTATATAGCCTAACCTGTAATCTGACGGTATAGTGTTAACATTTACTTTGTAATTATAGAGAACAGTTTGCGACTTGAATCACGTACACTGTTCTGCCCGAACATTCCATTACAAGTTAAGGTTAAGCCATGCAGACTAAGATGTGTACGTTGTGTGCATACAATTCCACTGTGTACAATAAACATAACATACATAAATCAGGTATTCTAAAACCAAACAACAGAGAAACAGTAACAATAGATCACATACATCTTTAGTTGAATATTTCAAAGTTTTGTGTTTCTTCTTAATTTTCAACAGCAATCACACTTTGCTTCATTACTTTTAACAAACGACGAGCACTCTTTAATACAAAAATTGAATCCCTATTTGGGGCCTCTTAGGAATTACAAAATGCAATATTATTATATTAATTTTAAAGCCCCTTAAGGTAAAATGATTGTGTATGTACTATATCACTGAAGTTAGCAGTGTTTTCTGCAAAACAAAGACACTGTATCGATGGCTAACCTTAACATCATCATTCATTAAACGACAAGACACGTTTGTTTCTTAACAGTTTAAAAAAAACTTAAATAGGTACTTATTTGATTCTCGAAAACGTAAAACGACAACGGAAAAAATAGAAAGACTTGATTTTGATAAATGCATCATTGTGACTCTAAAAAGGATTAAAGCTTCAGATAATAAATGAAATCAAATCAAGCGACGATGGTTTTACAAATGTACATGTTTTCTTTATTAGTATGTATTATTTGTTAGTAATGAAGTCTTGTACAAGAAAATTGAAAATTCAGAAACATAACAGAAGTTTCAAATACATGCTTTCTGACACATGCAATTCATTGTTATGGTAAAGTTGTGAATATAAATTGAATAAGACAAATTTCGTGAAAAGAGTGTAATGGCTAACTAAGATTGTAACCATTATGCGGGACATAAAAGCAGAACAAAACGGGGTCCACATATTGGCAGTCAATAGTTTGTTATTCTAACTTATAATTACACAAGGACCGAGACAAGTCTGTACACTTATTGCAGGAAGCTACTATTATGTAATAGCGTAGATTACAAGTTCTCAGAGAGCCAACTACCGACAACATGATTAAAACAGAAGACTAATGCGAAAACCTATTATGTGTGATTGGCATAACATTTTTGTTATTTAGTGTTAGGAGAATCTGAGGACTATGTTGATGCTATTATATAAGGAAAAAACCCAAGAAGATAAAGTTCTTAGCTTTGGCTTTGACTATTCAAGTATGATTTCAAACAATAATATGGAAATTAAAAGTTTTCGAATAGTTCAACCTTCTATTCGTTCATGTGATTAACATCAATTAACAGCAGTGTTTGTTAACTAATTACTCGTTATTAAATCTTCACGTTACTTAAACAAAATCATAACGGAAAGTGTCTTAATTTGATCAATTTTAATCTTAGATTGAGGAATAAGAAGGTCCATGATATTGCAAGAGTAATTATAAAACATTTGTCTTTTATAAAATATGGAGTTGACTTTGATGTCCTAACAATCAATCACCGAAAACAAAAAAACATAAGAGCAAATCGTCTAACATATTTCTCTAGGTAGGTAAACTACAGTTGATTGGTGATAATTACATACAAACACACAACGGCAGAGTTGACTCGGGAAGCTTCGAGTATTTAGAAACCGTAGAATTAGGTTCTTTAAAGTGTTTGAAACCGTCGCAAATAAACGAAACAGTTATTCATGGCAATTGTAATTACGTGATTACATTATGTTGGTTACAAAACTTTCTGGGTCATGCCACGCAGGAAGGCAAAAAAAAACTTAAATGGAACCAAGTTGGGATCATAACTTTTATTTTAATTAAGTAAAATATCTGATTAGAGCATAAACATGTCATTAATATTGATTGTTTACGGGAGCCAAACCATTCCCTCTACCATTCAGATACTGTATTGCTTTATTTCGATTTCATTATGTTGTTACTTTCACATTATTTGTTATTGTATTGTTTTGAATTGGTAGAAATAAATCAAATTAGATCAAATCAAATAATATATGGTAGGAATATATTTTGGTGGGTACTTTTCAGCTATATCATTTAATACCTTAATTCTTACTGTTTGTTTGGATATTAGTGTACATTAATATATTTTCATCGATGGGATGAAACAGAATGTATATCATTTGAATTAAACATGAAATGAGCAAGGCCTTTTGCAGTTGTTTTGGGCACTTTCCTGTTAACATCTTTGGTATAGTTTCGGAAAATCATTTCCCTTCCGATGCCGTACGGTTCTTGTTCATTTGGTCTCTCTGTAGATAATGACAGATATGTGTCATCAGAAACATTTGGCATCGCTCAGCAATTACTCAATGAGTTTTTATATATTATACGTTGTTGGGACCTCTCATTTCCATTTAATTGCATCCATGGTTAATTTTTTGCATTTGATTAAATATAAAACGCAAAATACTACTTCATTAAAGAAGAAAATCGGAAGTACTTGAAACATACCTCATAATTACTTTTCAGCATCTGAAAGAAGATATAATAGAAACCTTACAAATTACCGTATCGAAATATATTAGCCTTGTAAGCTTCCTTAGAATACTTGTTAGATAATATTTACATGGAGATGTGCTTAAATACAAGTGATTTTTAATATAACTTGGTGTATATCGATACAGTGTTTGACTTACATTCACTGTATGGATGAGAGACCTGTCAATGGCTTAGAGCCATCGCATAACGAATTTAAATTCACCCTCTGCTAGTCTTCTTGGAACGTCGTTATTAGTTTATGTTAATTGCATGTTTGCAGTTCTTATAACTTGCAGTTCATGCTCTAATCATTTGATTACATGTAAAACGCAAAATTCTACTTCATTAGAGAAGAAAACACAAAGTACTTGAAGCCTACCGCAAATTTGTCTCGGTATCTTTTCACCTGAAACAAGATAGAATAGACACTTTACAAATTACCGGATGGAAAGCTAATAACATTGAAAGTTTTCTTAGTTTACTTTTGAGATAATAATTAGATAGAGTGTGCTTATATATACTCGATTGTTCATATAGCCTAGTGTATATCGATGCAGGGATTGACTTCTATTCACTGTAAGGATGATAGACTAAATTATGTTGCCAGATCTAATAGAATGATTTTCACATCAAAGCTCAGATAAATATGGTAATGTTGTTGTTAATTTGAATGTTTCTCGCCTCTTAATTTTAACCCTCTGCGTAGAGCCACCATATTACGAATTTAAATTCACTTTCTGCTACCGTCGTTGTGAATATACATCGAAATTCCATTGAACATCTACTAGCATTTGTGAACCGTGGTTATTATGGTGTCTTCCTTAATATGTTTAGTACATGTTTTCGATTCTTTTTACTTGAAGTTTATGCTCTAATATTTGTCCTTGCAAAGGTCTGCTTGCAAATACATTTCAATTTAAAACATAGTAAAACGTTATACAATTATGTTATCCTGAAAAAAACATAAACATGATTTGAAACTTTAATAATACGATGTTTAGGTTAAGTTATGCTGCAAAACACAGAAAATAGGGGTTAAGAAGGTGATTTGAGTCAGTAAGCGAAAGTTACAAGAATAACTGATAATCCAGGCTGGAGCTATGATTGATTCCTATCAGTCATGTTGTTGCATATGAGGCAATCACAGTAACACTGCATTTGATGAGAGTGATGTGTATGACTAACTCCTTGATTTAACGGCACTCATCTTCAAGTTGGTGTTGTAAAATAATAATTTCAATATTGGTACATATTTATCTGCTTTCAAAGACAAGTAAACTCTATCATCCACACAAAATTCCAAATATTTTAATATGTTATACGTCTTTGTTCATTCACCTTTTAAGTCCGGTAAATTCGAAATTGCCAAAAAAAGGAGACTCTTTTTTTTTATTATAAGCTATTTCACACATAACGCTAAGTTAGCTATAACATTGAACACGTTGATATAACAAACCCAATAATTGTTTACGTAGTTCAAACATAATTCAGATTACTATTTGGGAGATTACACCACAATATTAATCATCAGTTCTGTGATTAAGGTTGTGAAGGTATAGTTTCATATTACTAGCACATGGTTATTTAACCAGTAGTAGGTACGTTATTAAGACATGCACTGGTATATTCTTCTGTAAAAGTTCTGCTACACTTCCGTTTGGATTCGAGCAGTTAGCTTTAAGAGATTTGTATGAAATGGTAACACTATACTGTGATATACTTGTAATACTTACTTGTACGTTGTACTCAAAAAAGGTCAAAGGGACATCATTGTGCTGATGTAAAGAGGAAAGAAAACCGTTTTGATCACTTACAAGTTAAGTACTTTAAAATGTGTGCATTGGACGAACTATACATTCTATTATAATATTCTAAGTGATTTTGAGGTCAAGGCCTAGTAAGAAAGACCAGTAGCGGCCTACTGTTTGTTCGTTATTATTGATAAATGCCATCATTAAAACAAAGGGTTAGTTAATTCTTAAAACATACAGATGTTATATTTACACTTGTATGAAAGATGTACTATTACGTTGAGTACTAATGTACTCAACGTATTAGAAATGAACCGTTTGTGCATGAGCATGCGCATGGGCAATGTTGAACGACGTACATATCTTGACTCATTTTGCGTATAGAAATGTCCTAGTACGAAACCGTATATACTTAATAAGACCAGCTGGACCAAACGTACACTGGAATTATAATTCAATTAACTTGCATTGTTAATATTCCTCTTTATAGTCTTAAGATGTACATCTGGTGCAACCGATATTCCACTATGCTTTGTTATTCTTAACAAAGCTGAGATAATGCATGGAATTAGAATCAACAATCTTCCTCTTGACAAAAACATATTTAGCTTATTATTATTTCACTTACATTTTTGTCATCATAAGTCAATATTATAACCATATATCTTTCTGAATATCTCCCATTAGTCTAAATATATAGAGTTAGTCTCTCACTCTGCTTCGAGAGAGGTTTTCTTGTTTTCTACCTAACATCTCAAACCACCAACTATACTGACAAACGAAAACCAGGAGCAAAAGAATATGGTTTCTGTTTCAGAACACAAATAAATTAGGACATTGGTGGAGTGAACTTTTTTTTTTAGAATGCAGAACATGTATTGTTTAATCTAGATAGGCAGTGATTTTCCAATCCATCGGTACTCTGGGTTTAAAGCGACTTTGCCATCTATTACCTGAGTTATACGAATAACAATTAATAAAAGATTACAACATTTTCTCAAACGAAAGTTTTAGAATAAGGCTTGTTCCATTTAATTTAATTTAATACATCGCTTACGAAGTCGAGTTCCTCAGTTAAAGATGTTCATTAAATTAAAGTATTACATTTTCCAATCGTTGTAATTTACTGTAATCGAGTTATTTGATTCTATATCGAACGGACTGAATCATCTCCGTAATGTTTACCTTGTTATACATTGTGCTAATGTGCATTTGGTCGTTCTATCATTCACAAGCAGAATAAATGATAACATACTGTCCATTGTAAGCAACTTGCTATGATAAGTCTAGTAGAGGAATGATGTGACTTTATACTTCATTTATTAATCCTATAAATTAAATGTACTTATTTCTGGTGATATTTGGTCTTTTTTTCATATATAACATGTTTAATGTTCTGTCTCAATGTTATTGTGTTCTATCAAGCTGTTTAACTCCTGGCTCAACAAACAAAATACAATCAGAATATTAGTTTAAAAATGTAGATTCAACTTCAAATGTATAAATGATGCAGGTTTAATTTGATTATTCAGCAAATATCATTCTAAACTGAGTTTGAGCCATATTTATTATTCGGGTTTATCGCATCGTGACGTATTGGAGAGCAAATTAACAACGGTTTCTTACTGCTATAAAGGACATAAGAAATGAACTCATATCAAACAATTAGAAAGAAGTCAAAGCAGTAAGTAATGACAATGTCATCTTCCAAAAGGTGCAATTGATCAGTACTGTGGTTAACTTTTATAGGAAAAAGTAACAACAATGTTTCCTATCTTGGAGATATTTAATCATTCGTGATGACTCAAACAAGCGTCTGAACATTGTGATAATATTTCACTTTATTTTACTGAAGTTTCTTTTAAATAGAAGTGTGAAATTAGTTTTTAATAAGTCAACCACGAAAGCAAAAATACAACCTTTATTAAATCATACATCACTTGTTACGTAGTTTTCTGACCTATTTCCTGTTCCTTTTGATTCGATTCCTCTTTACATAAATCCATGTTTCTTTTCGTTGCCCTGTATCAGTATGTTCATTCTGAATACAAATACACTAGGGTTTCAACCATTGAAACATTTAGTTACACCAGTGACAATTGTTCAGTTAAGAGCTGTTAGCACCAATTTTATATTATGTTTTGAGTTACAAAGTAAATTGAGCTAAAAACAATTAAATATCTATAAGTAAAATAAACATGCCGTTCTTTTAACATTGAATATCAAAAATATACCAATTGGTTCATTCTTTTGATTTCAATTTCTGACGGATTTTGGAACTCTTAATAATTTACTTAATTTGATGAAAAAGTATACCATCATCATTTGCATGATGTTACTACGTCAGAATATTTGCTGTTAGCTCCTGGATTATATTATGCAGCTATTCCTAGTAGGAAGGAACCAACGATTGAATGAAATTGATCAGAAACTCACCAACCAAGCACCTGTTCTAAGATCAAGAACGTAATCGCTATCATCACTTACACGCGGAGACCACTTAACTACAAACAAGGAGAAGGGAGAAACTTTAAACTGACAATTAAACTATAAATATATAAATATGTATATAGAAAATATATGTGTAACAAGTGGTATGAAATATATACTAAATTATAAAAGAAACATTCAGAGCAGGTATCAGCAGTATATGCTCTATCCACTAGGTTCGAAAGAGTGTATGTTCTGTGATTAAAACATAAAAGCAACCTGGTTTTCAATTAACAATAACGTTCAATCCAGCTACCAACGCCTTAAAAGAACATGGTTATCACATGCAGGTTTTCCAATACGTAGTCCTCGGTTCGACAACTAAACCACCTTTAAATAATCAGCGTACTAATGTATCGGACAGTTACTGTTCAAAGGGAGGGAGGGAGGGAGGGATCCATCAATCCATCGATCCATCGATTATATGGATCGATTATATTACGATATTATATTACGACTTCCGTAATGTAAATATGTTCATCGTATAAAGCCAATACTGGAAATAAATAACAACAACCTTTACTAAACAAATTTGCTGTTGAACTTAACCTTGAATTATGGCAGTATTATTTAAACCGATCGATCAATTAATTTAAGGTTTTTTTATGAGTGATACCTGTGATATTCTTTGAAATCCAATACGAAGGAATGGATCGGACTGGAATTGATCTAGGTAGTAAACAGTTGTAGAGACTAAAAGAGAAAATACAGCAAGTTAAAAAAAAGATATGAGAATGAACAAATTGTAAAAATTTCAAATAACGTTATTCTAAATGTATCCCTAAACCCTGTAAATAATTAATAGTGAGAAGAAAACTCGAATTTGTTTCTGTTTATTCACAATCAAGTAAAATCACTCTCAACAAACTGATGCCGACATAATTTATTTTTAAAACGTGTCTTATATTATTTTTGGACACGCTCCTATCATTTCGGACATACTTATATTAGTTTCGACATGTTTATATAAATTTGGACATGAATATTTTATTGTGGACATGCTTATATTGTTTTGGACATTGCTGATACATATGTCATTCCGTTAATAAGTTTCCCATGAAATCCCAACCACGATCTCTTCAAGAGGCCATGTTTTTGTGAATTTCCTACGATGCAACGTTTCCATGACTTCGCACATGCACCTCGGCAGAGTCAGACTTACCACTATGCAGATTCCCTCGTAGTACCGCTGCACAAAAAACGTTCATGTACGGTTCATGATGAAACTACTAAACTATCACGGATTTTCAAATTATAACAACGGTTGAATTGAACAATATTAATCTGAAATCTTAAGGAAAATGCTTCAAGTCATCATGGAGCCATCTTGCGGACCAAATGCGTTCGATTTTTAGTTATGTATACAGACGAGATGTAGCCTAGGCCAAAATTTAATATCGTTCAATGTCCATTACAACCGAAGTACCGGTAACAAGTAGTTAAATTAGTAATAGTAACACTGCTCGACATACTGTAACTGTATCACCTTGTCGTTAAAAAGTAACGTTCATTCGAGCAATTCAACATGACTTAGGCACACATTGACCCAGGCGACTACTGCGTAGAACTTACTCCATCACCCCGACATGAGGTGGGATAACATAAAACGTAATATTCAGACGAAAGGGATTAAGCCGTAGTCTAGAATTCGGATGAATACAATGTCATTCACTGTTCGTATGTGTTGAGAGTCAGTTTGCAAATACCACTTTACGAAAATTTAATGTGGAAACGACATTTACTCGAATTTTGAAGGTGTTTATCATTTTGTATATTATTATTTAAGTTGGCAACGCGTTTTCAGAAACTTTCTCGGGTGCATGTGTGGCGTCGCAGATTGTCTGCCTCCCTTTCTTCTAATATGGTGACATGCAACGGGATTAGGGCGGGGAAGTCTTAAAGCAGCATTTTGCGTTTGGTCGCCGTTTTCTACTTTTTTGACATGTCCATCGAGTTTTTTACATATATCAATCACAAAACAGCAAACTAAGATATTAGCCAAGTTTCTCCCTGCCAACAACGTTAATTGGCGAGTAATTAAGGATATTTGCAGTTAATGAGAAAAGTGTCCACGACAAGTTCCACAGTTAAAATTAATCGCATACAGTTTTCCCACATCCACTAGTTTGAATTCAACCAATCAGAGATGCAGGTTTAGTTATGAGCCGTTGCTAAAAATAGATTCAAGACTTTGCGTTGGTACAACCATGGAGTTGTTATGGAACTCCCTGGTACAACTCACTGATCTGTTAGTGTACAGATCAGTGGGTACAACTGCCATATAGACTGTACACAAATCAAGAATGATGTTGTATTACGTAGGCCTATTGGTCAATGACGTTCGTAGTGTTTAAATATTCATATTATGGGCGAGGTTTATTGGGATCCCAACGGAAAATATCTTGGAGAAAAACAAGTTGAAAGTTGCAAATTTTTCGACTTTCATGCCACCATTTGAAGTAAGATTTAAATAGATAAGCTAGTTATGTATGTCGTTATGGCATAGTGGAGTCAGTGAGGTATCATAGAAAAGCACGCAAAATGTTGCTTTAAAGGAATGACCTGATAAAGGTCATTATTGTAAGCGTAAATATGTATATTAAAAAAAATTGAAGAGTCAAGACAGCTCTATTTTTTCCCTTTAAATAGGCTTTCTGCGTTGAGTTTGGTATTTTCTGTTATTTACTACATTATACTCGTATAACGATAAAACACATTAAAATTACATTTTAGGTCTCAATTCAATAAGGAAAAGCAAGTAGAAAGTTTTTGAAGAATTCCATTTTCGACTTTCAATATTGACAACTGTAATTCGTGAGATAAAAAGTGTAGAACAATCATTTTGATATACATATTGTACTTATCCAAAGGGGTTCATATGACTGTAATTCCAGTGACGTTACATTGCAGCATGATTTGGTTCGAAACCACGTGTTGAAGTCTGACCTGTGCTCGGTTTAAGCTGTCTGAGTTCGATCTAGATCAAGATAGTGTTGACACTGGATATTTTATTTGGAGCCCAATGATTGTATCAAAGGAATGTGTTCGAGGATGCCCTAAGTACTTTGAAGTGACAGAGTGCGGTTTCTCTGTATATATCCGTTCCGTCATGATATATGACAAAAATGTTCGAGCATTGAATGGGTTTCCTTGAAATCGTGAAAATTGTTTATATATTTTAATAAACTTACCACAGTGTTTTTAGTCTGTATGACTGTTGTACATACATCAATATATCAACAACCTCTTGTTGTGTCATTTCTATGCCTTCAAATGTCTCAATGCACATTAAATCAACTGATGACAATCCTGGTAGTCGTAGACCTGATAGTAGGATGACGTCACCGTTAACCACGTGACTAAATGAGTTTTGTAGGTACAAGCTTTCGATAAGAATCTGATGGAATGAAAATATTAAAAATGCCGATATTATATATTCATTGAATTAAATAAAGCGGATATGGGTAGTCAACCGGGAATGTGAATGTGAAGGTTTAGCTACAAAACCGAGAAAAAGAGATCTGATGGAGTAACTGGTATAAGAGATGACGATATTGTGTAAGTTTACAGTTCAACAACATGGACTTGTGAGGTAATAAGTTGAGTGAGAAAATAAATTGTATAGACGATTGAATTGTGTTCAGTTCTCAATATTATTAAATTTATAACACAAGACATGTAACAATTAATTAGAGATTTAGTAATAACTTCAGAATTAAATAAGATTTTTAAATTGCATATTTAAGTTACTTTATGACGTAACAAGTGAATATAATAGCCGTATCGAAAGCAACTAAGCTCCATTGTATCCGGCTTTTAAAATACACTGCTAGTTATCAATATAACCAATAAGACCGACACGACACAATGAGTACAGTATATCATCTTAGCTATCCAACCATCTAAAGTTAATACCGATTGTTTCTATGTCATAATCCGATGACGTCATAGCTGCAATCCTGGATGTCAAAACACTGCATCAATAAGTTATTTCACCATCGGGAGTTCCTCACCACGAATTCACGATGGTTACATAAGATCATATTAGCTAAGCTCAGCATTTGTTGTACTAAATAAATATTCCACGGCGCAGTACGTGTCATATCTGCAAAACGATAAACTAACTTAAGACTCCTCACTTTTAATTATTTATGTGCTAATTATTTAATCAGATGACTGACGCTAACCTGTTGTTTCATGTTATAAGATAAATGGGGGTAAGGGGTGAAAAACTCATACTTGGACTATTTAGCAGTGACTTACTCTCCATCGATGTACCCAAACAATTGCGACGTCATCCATACTCGATTTACAAAATAGAGTACTTGAAATAAGTTATCAAACCGACATTTTTCCTTCAAATCCAGGTCGTTGTTTAAAAACGTTAAATCTGAAGACGACTTTACGGTTTTGAAATCAGAAACCATTAGAATACAATTATCTAACGAAAAAACAGAATGCTTCATTGTTATTGGTAAATTAGTACGTAAACTAGGCTGAACGACTATGATCAGGGTTTGTGTTTCTTGACAGATAAAATACTGTTATCTGTCCTGTTGAGCAAAGGGAAGTGTCTCAATTGTTTACTATGCTTGAAATATGTCTACTGGTTGAGTTGAGATCATATGGAGGTAAGGTACCACGGCTCGCTTGGCACGTTAACCTATCGCTGTTATACAAAAATCACAGGAAAAACTTCGAGCAATCTTTGAGAAAATCATTAATAATTTTAGTTTACAATTTCTCATATATTGCAAATATATGAATTTGAAAACCGGGCAAAATCAGGAAATATGTCGCGGGCATTTTATTTTTCTGAATTTACACATATCTGGTTTTCTTTGTTATCTATGCCAGAATAGTAAGTCGGAGATTTTAACGAAAAACATTATAAACACATATGAATCTATGAGATAAAGAAATATTAAACAGCTTTGGTAAAGTAAAAGTTGCTTTCTTGAATATGAAAACATCTAAAAGTCTATATTCATTCATCAGTTTGATGTCCAGCAAATTGATTTTGTAGATTCTGATGGTTTTGTCCATTTCAATAATACCATCGGTAGGTACACGTACACGGAGGTGGCTGTATGGTTAAGCTGACTAAGTATATTCAACTGTTTGTACAATTAGATATTATTATATCGTACACTGACTTACGTCATGCCTTGATGCTTTCTCAAGGAGCTCTATGGTTGACCTCTGTTGTGACTCACTGTTGCTATAATCAATAGTCACGAAACTTGAACACAGCTTTGTGATGGTATCGAAGTCATCAACCTAACAATTAGAATGATACACAGGCAATAAATAAGATATAAATTGTACGTGTACTCGCACGAATAAACCTTGACCATCCCGTTAGACAATTGTTATATACAGTTGATATAAATATAATACCTTGCAATCTGTTTTAGTTAATTGCTATAATGACTAACACATGGATATAAATTGTTACGAGCTTCAATGAAACCAAAGAATAACGAATTATTGTTCTTTTTATACCAATATCACTTCTATGACATCAGAGTTTGACTGTAGTCTTCTTAAAATGAAATGATTGGTAGAGTGTAGCAACACAGATGTAGTAGTCTATCAGTGTCGTTTGCTAAATTATATACAAAACTAGTACAAAACCCATATGAGACATCACCATGATCATGTTGTATTTTATCGGGGTTTCACTGCGTATCATAGCCATGTACACTTACCTTAATCCACTGCCCAGAATGGAGATCCAAACATCTTCCAGAATTTTGCCAAATGACTGTATATGAGAGATAGTTAGGTCTATACATGTTGGAAAATGTTGAATAATTCTGTATATGTTTATGTTTACTAAAATAAAAGCTCCAGTGACAATGAAGTCAACAATATACTTGCTCTTAAAATGCATTTTATTGTTGAATACCCTCACTTCAATCAAAATGGTCAACAAATGCGGTAACCATGGCAACAATGCGTCACCATTCTAAAAAGAGAATAAACGAATTCAGTCATCTTTGTTATTAATTTTTTTATCAATTTTGGTACATCTTTGCTCAGATAAACAACCATCAGCGGACCAGCTAGGAAGATGAGAATTATCCTGATGTAATACGGAAAGATTACTATTTAACTTAATTTAACACTTTTATCATTAAGTTAAAAAAAGGTATGCATATAGCATCGTTCTGTTACAAGATATTATCACGACATGAACGTTGATTTGTTTACTTTGATACAATTTTAGTTATTGTTATAGTTACATAAGTCCAGATTCTAAAGGAACCTAACGTGATAAGAATAATTAACGTGATAACTATTTAAGAATAACCTTAATTCGGTATAATATTTTTAATTATGGTTTGGTAAAATAACCACAGTGGGGAGAATGATGTTATACCAATTGAACTTACACACACTTTTGTGGGCGCGTCAAGTCCCTACGTGTAAAAGAAATACTATAGGGTCAGGAATAATCGACTTTACAAATGGCTCTTAAATCGCCATTGATGTTGCAACGGTATGCAGTTTCATATGTGACTTTGAAATTACCATGTTACAGACAAATGTGCCTAGCAAATCTAATATAGGCTCCTTAAATAAGTATTGTCTGCCCTGCTAATCACTTAGGCCAACTAAATTTACTTAACAATCATACTAATTGGCATTTGAAAAAAAAACCTTTACCTCCTTAAATTGAGATGATTGTTAAGTTTTTTTGTGAAATAGTCCGACAAAATATGGATACCTTTCCCTCCAATTTAAATGTATTCACTTGTCCCAATAATCAAGGTCTTATGTAAGTTATTCTTATGTGACTTGGTTTAATAATGAGTCGCACAAATTATTCCTCACTAAGCCTGTAAAAATAACAATCATGAATGTGTGCCTCTATGTTCTTATTAATTCATGGATCCTATGAATACAGAGTGTTGTAAGTGGAGCATTGTCGTGTAATATAATGCAACTTTTTACAGTCAGTATAGATCCTTATGCATCTATAAAAACTTAGACTGTATGTTTCGTAGTTTCAATACTCTTTGGTTACAATGTATACGTGGGATAACAGAAAAGGATTGTATTTCTGTATTATTGTTATGGCACTTTTTTTTTCATGATAGTCCTATTACAGCTTTTTTAGTGCAAATGAGTTGTTGTTTTTTAGGAAACATATGTAATATTGTAGCCGGATTTCCCGTAAATACGTAAATACCAAATGTTGCTTTTCTTTTGCCATACAAACAAATCGCACGCTTTTTGGGTGTAATTCCCTCGTTCAGAACTCAACCATACAATGTGTAATCATTCTCCCCTTTCTGGTTATTGGTTAAACCGGTTTGGTCATGTAACCATGTTATTTTGTGCGTTGGTTATAAAATAACACCTTATCATAAAATATAGGAAAGCATAATCTATCAATTTGTTTGGTTTAATGATTGATAAATTATATCTCCTGGTATCGATAATACAGTAAATGACACCTAAAGTATACAACCTATACCTATAACATGAATGTCTAACAATACTCTTATAGTATTATCGGCAGCTGGTAGATTGCTTTCATGACATTACTGTCACAGATAACTTACAGAGCATATAACGCACACAAGAACACGAAAATTGTTTCTCTGCAACATTTAATTACTAATTATTTGGTAGAGACAGCCGGACATATTTGTGTGTAATATCCAAACCATATTAACATATTAAACATATTGATTGTTTGTAATTACCCTTAAGATTCGATGTCTTTAATCTCATTGGAATAGAATTTGGATGGACTGTTTCTGGTAGTGGACAATTGAGGAACCTGATAGGAAATAGAAGAAATTTTTAGTTCATTTTTCTTTCATAGAAATTTAATTTTCATGAAATCAATGATTCTCCTACAGCAAAGTTAGACCGGTGTTCCGACGACACGTTCAGTGTTTTGAATGAATGTGAATGGAACCTTGGAGAATAGCTTCCATAATCCAGCCTGTGTGATTATAGCACCGCTACGATTGCGGCATCCGTGTACCAGGTCTCTTATAACAATAATGTAGACATTTAATGTATCTAAAACTGTTAGTAATACCTACCAGAGTTCACGTAAATCCTTTGATTGTTCTGCATATTGTAATAAACCTATAACATCTTCCTCTGTCAATTCTCTTCCTTCCTCTGTATATAATTCTATTTTGACTACTGTAGAAAGATTGCTCAAAGAAAGACCAGAACGGAGGACGATTTTATCTTTATCAGCTTTGCTGAAAGAATGAATCAGATAAAGATCAACAATCGGGATCTGCGGAAAGAACGAAACAGAGGCATCAATTTTATAAATTAAATTAAAAACACCGAGACGACATAACGATTATATGCATTGAATAACTCTGAAGTTATTGTTTCACGGATTAATTATATCATTAATTACATTTATGCTTACTCATATTTGTAAGATTTTATGAAGATTCTAGCATTGTTAATACATTTTTCTTCAAACACATAAATCAGGAGGAGTTGTTTATCGTTTCCTCATTTTTGCATAATAAAAAGTGTCAAAATCCACTTAGAGTGTCACCCATTCATTGTTATTATAAAACTGAAACCCTGTCACCTTGGGTGGCATATGACTGTTACGGTTATTATACTTTGTTGACAGAAATAGTCGGTAATGTTAGATTAAAGATTACAAAAGTTTAAACATGTGGTTACTCTGATACATTGCACTTCATGAAAAAGATAAAAGCCCGAAGAAGTAAATGAACAAATCATTTCGGAGAGTAAACCCAGTATTTCGACAAAGGGAGAAAAAGTAGTTCTGTCTTGCAATTTGAAAATTTGAATAGATAGCCATGGTGCTCCTTTCTGTCTTGCGCTATTCTAAAATATCAAGTTTGTAAAATATTCTTGTTTATATATCTGTTTAATTAATTGGGAACTTAAGGGGATTTCATGGTTGTGTCGATGTAGTTCTCCTAATATATTACAGTTCCATTATCATTTAGCTAAGTGTTATTGTGTAGGCGAGGGCATGTAGTGGGATATGTCAATAGTTCTGAGGGGGTTTAACTATGTTTCACGCTTTTGTCGACCTATTCTTATTTAATGTGTTGCAATTACATTATATTTTAACCTTTGTTAGGTTACTTCAAATTCCCCCATAATATAGGTAAATGCAGGTCTATGATAAGGGTTGTGGATATTGGGGTCGATGGAATCAAGTCCGACATTAAGGTCATTTAGTAAGTACCTATTGATGTCAGCATTATATTAACTTAACTCACACCATAGAATAAGTGTGGAATTATTTTGCAGGCGTTATGTCAAACACGCGTATGTTGCTTATGTGACTGCAAATTATGACTGAAGAGATTCAAGAGAAGATTTTACTTGAAAAAAAATAACATTGAACTTAAGATTTATGAATAAATGTGAAGATACATCGTTGAATTGATCGTTCATTAAATAATTGTTATCAGTTAATTTTTTTCAAACCAAGAATGTTTATTAATAATCTTCATTATTATATATAAAAAAAATAAGGTTTTTGACTGTTTCCGCTGTCTAGGAATGTGCACACATAGGCCTAGGTACTCTAATTTAAGGAAAAGGGATGGACTCTTCAAGACTCAAAGTCGGAACGCTAAGAGTTGATGATATTCGTTAACCAGAATATGTAATTAAGGTATATATGTCGTTAGTAGCCCTATGTAGGCAAAGTATTGCTCATAAATGGCTTTGTAAGGAAAGAAAGGGGAGGATATTATCGTAACTGAATACCCCGTTTTCCATTCTCTTGGGCAGAGGGAGGGATTCCTGCCCCCCCCCCCCTTTGCCTTTTCCTGAAATAGTGATTTTGTTCCTGAAATCTTCGTGTTGTCTCGTCTTTGATATATGGATATTAAACTATTTCCTCTCGGTAGTACAGTATATGTTGGACATTCAATCATTGATATTGAATCGCACCATCCATCATGTTAAATCGACCAGGTTATCATGAAAATTTCTACTCAGCATATCTTGTAACTACGACGATGTATTTTATTAAAGTTCTTTTTTTCTCTGGTTCAACTAGTGAGGAAACTTGAACAATAAATGTAAAACATATTTATTTAATCTAAAAGGCCTTTGTGTAGATCACTCATCGAGATACAGTAAATGTATGGTATTTACGACATGTGCACCTTGTCCCGTTTATCCACACGAAAGTACTTGAACCGATATTGTAATCAAAGACATAATATTTGACAGTTTGCGTGCGTGTGTGAGACCGAGGTGGAGGGGCAGGAGAGGATGTAATGGAGGGATGGAGTCAATCAATTTGAGTATCCGAACAAATACAGAAAACTTTAAAGGCGGTTAGGTTAGGTGTATTTTGAGCTGTTGACAACAAAGCAGCCCGAGGGTAGTGAAGTTTAATCAAACCATAGCTTATGTAAGATGTAAACAGCGATACGAGGCGCTAAAGCAATTTTCATGTTATTGTCTTTTGTGTGCATTTATGTGCATTTATGACGGGAACTGACATTTCGTGCGGGAAAAAAATCGCAAAGATTCCCTTGTTACGCTACTGCTTAGCTATTGCATTGAGAAGGTAATTTGCCCAACATACGCCATACATGTAATGTATTGAGTTTTCTCAAACAACAGTTTAAACCGCGAAAGGAATTGGTCACAAAGCGATTTGGGTGGGTTCTGAACACCCCACCCACACAACCCCTACACACGCACACATTTGACGCCACCATCGTTTAGAAAAAAGAATTGGCTTATATACTTCTTCAGCCTAGTCGAATGATCTAAGCACCTCTGAACACCGTAACACCCCTATTACGAACTTTCGTACTCTGAACAATACATTATGCGTGCTTATGTGTAAGTGTAAACGATGAAGCTATTATATAACTGAACGTAGAAACAGGTTTGCCAGTTTGAAGGTTCGTTTACTAGCTGAAAACGCAAATTTTGGCATTGGATTATTTTCAATTGCATTGACCGGAAAAATTTCAAAGCGCCGGTGAAACAACTGTTTTAAAATGTGATCACTGACTTCACACAGTAAATTACCACCGACCGCCTCACGTTTACCCTCCTGGCCTCCACTTTTGAAAACAGATTCACACCCATATGTCGTTCTTCACTTGTAATTACAATGTAGCCTCAACCTGTGTGTATCATATGTCTGTCTAACTTCACGGTATTATGATCATGTCTGATGCACCGTAACAAGTATTTCCGACTTTTCGGAGACACCCGAACCCGTAGCTAGGCTGGGGCACGAAGAGGCCGTTCCGCTACCACCCCTATCCCCCTGCTGACTACTGTGGCAAAATATCTTTAATTTGAACGGTTGTGTCACGCAAGATGGCAACCGTGCGTATAACTACTGAAGTATTGCTACGTGCGAATACACGTAATCTGGCTTAAATATTCCTAACTTATGCCATACCGATAGGATATAT
>JAIPMN010182379.1:0-14414 GCA_020650975.1 Apostichopus californicus
ATATATATAACATATATGGCATATGTAACATTGTGTAAAAAATTGTCATACTCAAAGCGCCAGGGGTGCATTCTGTACAATCATAATACTTGGGAAATGCGCCCTTAATGACAGTTAGTCAAAGCCAATTTATACGCTTTAACACATCAGTAGAATCACTGTGGTCGAGTGGTGCGGGCTTAGGTTCGTGACACGAAGATCCGGGATTCGATTCCTACCTTCGCCTGATGAGTCCCAAAAGGACGAAATCGGTCGTGAAGTGGAATTTTTCTGGTGTGTTATTCTTTATTGATTTACTATATATCTGTCATACCACTTGCTACACATTTCAATTCTCATATATATATATATATATATATCAAATTTTTTGATGATACGAAAGTTAATTTACCAAATCACATTCTTAAACTTGTTATTTCTGATTCAATTGTATCCGCACTAAAAGTAATACAATAATTTAATGTATACTCATATATGGGAAATCCTGATAAACTGAAATTCTAATTGAACAATGACTAACTTGACGATACACGTATACCTTTAATATCTCTAGATTTCATCTCCGAGGGAATTGATTTTGAAGCAAAGGACGGAGGCAGCAAACAATTATCAAACCTTTCAAGTATAAATGAAGAAGAAAAAGGAGAAAATCAATATAAATTAACACATTAATCTAGCAAAGTAAATAAATAACATTACAACCGTTATTGTAATAAATTTCCTAAACAACCGCCAAAAAACAAATAGACTATTTATTTACTGTTCAAAATATATCGTGAAAAACCTGTAATTTGATGAATTCTAACTACTAAATGTAATCCTATCTACAAACAGACGAAGGTCGTGGATTCATATTTATTCAGTAACATTGAGCTATAATGGATTAAATCCGTTTGTGGCCGGGAAATCTTTATACACAGTAAGGTTGTAATTAACAAAGATTAGAAAGGTAAAAATCTTGGAATTCTCAATCGTACTATTCTTTATGAGATGCAATTAATATATTTGATAATATAATAGTATGTTACTGTTACATAATGCCAGTTCCTTTACAGAAACGTAATTATGGTAGGTTTTCTTCACTCCCGTTGAGGGTGGATAACAGTTCCCTTACATGTGTTGAGCAAAGGTTGGTTTACCTCTGACGCAGTTGGTATGAACTCTATTTTTCAGCACCGTTTGTTATTATCATTGTCGTATTGAAGTGTATATGTTTTATGTCAAATCACGCATCTGAGTGCAGCGTACTCACGTTTTAAACCTACTTGTGTACCCATGAGAACGAATGTTAATTAATTGATGTCAACTTACACCTTTTAAACAAGTAGGTGCTACGTCAAAATCACAGTGTTAGTAATAAACAAAAACGTCTAACAGAAAAGTCAATAATACACCAATAACACCAGAAGAGAATACATCAATTAGCATTAATTTCTCTGAAATAAAGGAAAACGGTCGACAACTTTATCTTGACAACTCAAAATAATAGTCATAATAGAAAGAAGTATGATTTTGAAAAACTTTATTTCAGCTAGAACAGTCAAAATTTCGATACGTTCTTCATCATAATTTACATCCGAAGGAAAGCTTGAACTTTCGAAGGCAAAACGTTGAGATGTGTGTAGTCGCCGTTGCAAAGAACAGGTTATGAATGATGATAATATACGTCAATATTCCTGGAAGAGTTTAAAACATAAAAACTGTGTGGAGAAGACGGTTCAGTAAGAACATTTGAAAAAAATGTTAGTTGAAGCACTGAAAAGACGCCGAAAAAGTCGAGAATACAGTTGAAATTGGAGTTAACGAAAAAACAAGGAGAAATTTTCATTCTCCGATTTGGGCCACGGTAGCTTCTACTTTGTATCCCATCACGTTTTACAAGCACCATTCTCACAGGGCGGGTGATATATCATAAACCACATGTAAACGAAACCGGTTTAGTATCCGGATGAAGCATGTTGCTATAAGACCCAAATAGTTGGTGGAATAATAGCACAACCGACAGCACAAAATATGTAAATAAATACGAAATGACACGCTTCCTCTAATGTATCCGTCTGACAAGTTTGAAATTAATTCAGCTCCATCGATCTGAATTAACCCCTTGCTCGATCTATTAAAAATAACACGTGAATGAAGCTATGTCAACCTCATTATATTGCGATGCGTAATATAAAGTAATGTCGGTCTCAAGTGATCAGAGAACATATGTCTAACACATGTCTTTATTTGATACGTCGATGCTTCTGCGAAGGACATATTTTCCGAAATTATACGGAGTGTACACTGGACTTGTACAGTACTTGTTCACCTTGTGTCATATTCACATGGATAGTGCATTGCATGATAATTACAACACATAAACTACCCTTCAGTATGACATTAGCACCATGCAAACACGATCATGGTGCTCTGTTTCTTACTTGTTCAATATGGCATACTTTAATCAAATCATGCCGTTAGCAAATAAATATAAGCCGTTCAACATGTTCTCCCAAATTACAGAAGGAAGGTGAAAAATAAACAAGAATGTCCTGTCAGTGCAGGCAAGTACTTCTATGCCTGTCAAATTTGATTAGAAACGCAGAGGATATTGATTGTACTCTACAATTGTGTACACAAACGTTCTGTCCGCGGTTCCCTGCAAACATCACTACGACTTGTCAGGGGGTGTAATTTATTTTCTCTTGTACTGTTGTAGCTCACTGTGCATGTCGCACGGTATATGGTCGTTAAGGATAAGTACTTATTATGAGTGGTCAGTGAGGCGGTCAGCAACCCCCGGCTTAAAGGGACTGTACATTGACACAAAAGGTTAAACTCTGAAAAGCGGGTTTTGAGCATTCCAAACACCAAACTTTGGGTGGATTTAGGAATTGGTGATTTTGGGCGGCAGTTGACCATCAGAACTCAGGCGGTACGGTTGTGTACGATTTCCAAGGGCCAAGAATCTGGCTAGGGTGATTTTGCCTTGTGGACTACAAAATCCTGGCCAAAGCATTAGGAAATCGCTTATCGGACGTGATGCCGGATATTGTAGGTCCTCTCCAGACTTGTGCTGTGCGAGGCAAGTGTATTCAACATAACCTCTGGTTGATGAGAGACTTGATCGAGTTTGTTAAAGTTCGTGATTTGCCATGTGCACTGGTCTCACTGGACCAGGAAAAGGCCTTTGACATGGTAGATCACGACTTCCTGTTCAGAACCTTAGAGTCCTTCGGATTGAACTCCGTATATATTCGTTGGGTCTCGTTACTATACAAGGACGTCACGAGCATTGTCACTGTTAACGGGTTAACTTCTGGTCCCTTCCCGGTTCGAAGAGGAGTCCGTCAGGATTGTCCCCTCTCCCCGTTGTTGTATGTTCTCTTCAGCGAAACGCTCAGTACCTCGCTGGACAGATGCTTTGGATTTCGACCCTTCAACGTACCGGGTGGGGCTAGAGTTAAATGCGTGCAGTATGCCGATGACGTCACTTGTATTGTGTCGGACCTCGCCTCCTTCAAGCCTTTATCGAAGGTTTTGACCACCTTCCAAGAGGCTACTGGTGCCAGACTGAACAAGTCCAAGACTAAAGGGCTACGATTGGGAGGTTGGCGCGGCCAATCCCTCCCGTTCGATGCTACTTGGTCAGATGTCATGATGAAAGTAAATGGCATCTGGCTAGGTTATGGTGCCCCGGAGGCCACCACTTGGGCCGAGAAGGCTGATCAGGTGGAGGCAAGGCTCGACACATTCAGTCACAGGTGGCTCTCCCTCCCTGGGAAGGCTACAGTTGTAAATAGGTTTATTGTTCCTCTCCTTTGGTATCCTGGTACGGTGATCGCCGCACCGGATCATGCCTTGGTGCGACTGGAGAGGATCATTTTTGATTTCATTTGGGGAAAGCGCAAACCAAACCTTGTCAAAAGGACCGTTCTGTATAAGACCCACGTGAGCCGTGGGCTTGGTTTGGTCCACCTACCATCTAAACTGCGCTTTCTCCTCTTGAAAGGTGTTTTTGTTGCTTTTGAAAATCCTTCGTTTCCCTTTGCTTTTTTTGTTAGGTATTGGGGTGGGTTTCTTTTGCGACACCACTGGCCCGGATCCTCTTCCAATAACCGGCCAAAGGCGACACGCCCTTCTTGGGTCTATACTCAGATTGGTGACTCTCTTCGTAGAATCAAAGAAGCGGGTGGGCCACATGTTCTGCTGAACGTGGCCACCTCTGTGTTATACCCACCATTGTTTCGTTCAATGCTCGCGCCTGTGTGCCCGTCGGCTTGCCGGACCGCCATCTCTCCAGATGTGTGGCGGTCTGTGTGTTGTAAGTCACTAGATAGCCGTCTCAGGGACTTCGCGTGGAGGATTGCACATGGGGTCCTCATCACTAACCATTTTCGCCTAGTCAGGTGGCGATTAGGTGATGGGATTTGTCCCCGTGTGGGATGTAAAGCCATCGAGACTATGCAACACCTTTTGCTGGAGTGTCCCTTTGTCCGGTTGGTGTGGGATTGGTTTCACGCCTTCGTTATTGGTGTTATTGGTTGAACACAGTGGGCCATCAGTAGTGATTTTGTTTTGTATGGTTTGTTGCCCCCTGTGTGCCCAACCTGGATTAGGGATCTGCTGTTGTTGTTTGCCGCTGTCATCAGGAGACACATCTGGGACAGCAGATGCCGCCTAGTTTTCGATGGGGACGTCTGGAGGGCAGAGGATGTTGTCCCCCTCGTGCAAAGTGACATCAGGTTGCGCATGGAGGCGGACCATGCACGGCTTCCCGACACTGCCTTTCGTAGACGCTGGCGCAAGCCTGTTGTCTACTATCGGGACGGCGTTCCCCGGATGAAATTTGGAGTGAATTAGTTGGTAGGTGTGGGGGCTGTGTGGTCGTTACATAATATAGGTTGTTTTAATTTTTCTCTTTGTGGTTTGGGGTTGGCTTTTTGGGGCCTGTTTGTAGTGTTTTATTTGTTTTGCTTCTGTTGGCCTTTGGGTCCGTGTCCTTTTCGCGTCACGTTAAACGCTGCGTTAGTGAGAGATTGATGGGTTTCAGTTGTTGTTTTACAGACTGGGTTTGTTTTTGGTTTTGTTGACCTTTGGTCCGTGTCCGTTTTTCTTAGCACGTAAAAAGCAGATTTTGCCTTGTCGAAGAGGAAAATTGAGGAAACGTTTCAACAATAAAGTTAACTGGATAGTTAGGGTGCCAGGAAATGTGTTTTATTGACGACCATTTTCTGTAAGTATTTATTCTTTGCTATTTGTAGGGCATAAACGGTTTTCGTATTTCAATTCTTTGATATATTAGATATGGGTAATTGTTAAAGATACTGGTCAAGGTATTTGTGAATGAATATTTACCGCCAATTAAGGCGTGTCGTGTAGGCGAGCCGCCATTTTGTTTTGTTTGAGAAGTTCATTGGCATCCGCCATTTTGTTTTCGGCGATGCTAATTTATTAAAGATTTATGAATCATAATTTACAATTATAGTATGCAGTGGATAGTTCTGAAACATCGGGGTTAATTGCATCATATCTGGCTCCATTTTAGAATGTGGTTTTCTTATATTCTATTTGTGAAGGGTGTTTTGTACCGGGTACTGAGAGGGTCACTCAGGGTGCGCAGTCCGGATCGGAGGCTGGGACGTGAAGGTGACAATCCGTGGATTCGGAAGCCTGTATTCATAACTTACAATTTGAACAGCGTACCGGGAGAAATAAACGTGTTGGCATGGAACTTGTCAGCAGACGATTTTGGTGAACACTCATACAACTCAACTCGCGGGAAATACACTTTAAGCGACTCGGATCATATCAAGGTAAACAGAATAATAACTTCAATTTAAAGACGACAAAGCTCACAACTATGGAAATGAAGATAGCGTACTCTCGCGGTGTGGATCACTCACTCCGGAAACACATGGAAGCAACCTAAACTTAATTCATAATTTTTTTGTTTAAATTGTAATTGTGTTGTGTGTAATTGTATTGTGTGTAATTGACCCTGTATATATAGTCTGATAGTAGTCAACAAGAAGGCTGAAATTTACTATTTGCCTCGTGTGTTTATTGCAATTTCTTAGTATCGAGTGACAAGACAATCAAGGTTCAAAATAATTTAAATGAACCATCGTTGCGCGTGTGACGCAGTGGTCACAACGTGACACGACTAGAGGAAAATGTATTTTTTTAGATATTTTCAAAATGTGTTCAGTAGCTACTTTGTCATTTTTTCCCACGAGGAAGCTCACTTTCGTCTGTTTTTTTTTGTGTGTGTGTCTATAATAATATACACAGTATGACAGTTTATCATAGACACATCATGCTGGTGCTTAAATTCTACCTCGTACGATATTACGAGAATTAGTATAAACATTGGGTTTGCAAGTAATGTTAGTCATTCAACAAATATCTTTGCAGATAACGGCAGTCTGTAGTTTATAGATCTCACACATATGTTCTTTTGGATTATCTAGAACAGATAAATGACCGATTATTACTTCTCATCATAACGATATTTTATATATTTCAAATATGGAAAGAAACAGTTTAACATGCATACATACATTAGACACTGCAGTATCGAGTGTGCTTACAACGTTGATGGTCATTTACAGACACGAAGCCTATCCCATTTATAATTACAAAGATGTCAACATCATGTTTATCGTTCTACGTCGTCTTAAGGAATCAAAAGGAATAGTCTAATATTAGGTTTAACACAGTTAATGGGAGCGTATAATACATAATATTACCTAATACGTTTCATTGCGATATTAAAGTGGCCTTCCACTTAATATAGCCTTGACTAGTACAAATACATGAAACATCAGCAGTAATTACCGATAATATTATAAATATATATTTTGAAAACATGAACTGAAAGCTGAATTATTCCAACGTTTTGTTTGCTATCAATTATGTTGTCAGGTTTGAATATTCAGAACTGGGAAATCGTCACCTATTGCATTATACTCACGACAGGTCCTTTAAATGTTCAGACCGTAGCCCATAACGGAATATCATCGTAACGTCTTCCTCTGTTAGTATTCTGGGCTCCTTATTTACTTGACCTGTCTCTATGTGTATTTTCTCTACCGTCAACAATTGATTCAATCTGAGTCCAGAGTGAAGTACAATAACATCTTCCTCACACTCCTTGAAAGATTTGTTAAGGCATACACTGGTGATGGGAATCTGACGGAAAACAAAACAAACTATTAGTTTTTAGCATTGATTTAAGCATGGAAATGCAAACTCCCTGGTTAATACACGTAAAACCTTGATCAGTAAGTTGATTGGGTCTTTGATTTCTTTCAATTTCATGGCTCAGAGTAACTTGGAGTGTAACAATATTGTCGATTTGCTGAGGGAAACATAGAGGGTTTAGGTTTCATTGGTGCAATATACGTGAACAGTTAGGAAACAGTTACGCATGACGAGTGCAATAAATTTGATGACATGTAAGCCTTACTTTTAATTTTATCATCAAAGACATTGATGATATGATTTATTTGAGTAATTAATATAGATTATTAATTATGAAAACAAATAATAGTAGATTCTTATAGAGAGTTGTGGTGATAGACAAGAGGGAGCATTTGCGAGGAGACGGAGATAGAGAGATGTGGGAGGGTTTAGAGAAGAGGAGAGCTACATAATATATATACTTTATGACAGGTACTTTAAGTTCCGTTACATTTGTTTAGTTTCCAAATCCGACCGCTGTCAGACACAAAGTTCCATTATATGTTTTATGTTGATCTATTTGCAAAGTTATCGCCTTTGGATACCGTATTCCTTCTTTTTTTTACAGCTACTACGCTATACATTGTTTGACGGGAGAAACGGATACCTTATCCTTTTATATCTCAACTGTTCTATAAATCCATTCAAAGAGCAACATCTTAACAGCATACAATTTTAAATTACGGAGAGCATCATCGTAGTAACAGCACTTAAAGGAATTGTCTTGTGAAAGATTTTGATACATTGTCCTTGTAGTTATTATTCCCTTTCTAACCATGTACAAATTGTCCCCATTCGACGTTTACTTCTTGTAGAAATCTGGTTTTCAAATTCACCAGTTTCTCATCAAAAGTACCGTTTGTACGAACGCATCTATGTGGTGATTGACGTAGTGCTGGCAAATAGGCAACACAGGCGACTTGAAGTTAGCACTCCCATTTCCGCAGCAAATACACTCTCACGTGCACGCACATGTGATTGCCTATATAACGTACTAATGCGAACGTATATACCCTACTGTACCATGCCCAGTTGGTATACGTATAGCGTTGCACATAATATACTCTCACACTCAAACCACAGTTCATACACTGTTCTTCGAAATCGCTGAAATAAAATTCACGGATCAAATTTACAGTAAAAGGAAACTTGAAAAGTATTCGGAACGCCACAAGATGAAACTATGAGGAATCGATGTCAGAGAAGAACATAGTACCGATAAGCTTAGGCTTCGCAGAAATGTCCGATTGTAAACGTTATATAGTAGCCTACATGCGAAAATTCCTCGCAATGGAGCTGGATAGCGCGATGTATAAACAGCGAAGGGTCTGCTGTTAAAACTTATCTTGTGTTACAAAAGAACCATGGAATATCAGATGGCTTATAAGTCAGTTGAGTTCCAGTGTAGACAATTAATGTGAACCACAGTGTGATCGACAGGACAATTCATAATACTGTATCAACCAAACAAATTTGGTTTTGATTTGTTGCAGATGAAAGTGCTGGCACATCGGCGCCAAAGACAATGATATTTGCGGTGCTTCCTCTACAGAGATTTCTCTGGCACAATCATGACTCAGGTTTTCGAAAGGAACAAGATCTGTTAGCGGGCAGACAGAACAGCTGTCTCAGTGTCTGACACGAGATGCTGAAAAACGGCCCAAAGAAGCTGCTGAACAGAGATGTGATGAAAGGATAAAAATGCTATTGCCCAAGACATTATGTCTACACATAACAGAGGAAGACTACTTCTTCCTAAGCAAGTGGCTTTGGGTGTTGGTCATATAACTCAGAAAGGATTGTTTGTGTAACCAAAGCATAACCTGGTCAATGTTTTGGTGTTGTTTATGTTGATCATTTTCTTTCATTTTCCAATTTGTTTAATTCATTTGATCTTTTCCGTTCTTTTTATTATTTTGTTTTATTCATTTGACAATGAATAACTTACTTTGGTAGATTGAGGAGTTCCCTAAAGTTTCACTTTTATGCTACTACAGGGCAAAAGTTTGTGGTCAAAAGTGTGTGACCTTTGTCATTTTTTAATATATTAATTGTTTTGTATGGCCCTTGTTTTCTAGGAATACATGTACTGGCTTCAAGCCTCTATCACTTTTGAGAACTGTGGGAGAAATATACAGTTTAATAGCTATTTTGTTTTGGTAGGAATATTCTTGGTGATGGATGTGTATCTACAAATGTATTTAAGGACACTGATGAGACCCATTTATAAGTTTAGATTCGGGTTAAGTAATGTGCCTGGTAATTATTTAGTAACTTAATTGACAGCTGATAGGTCAATGGGCCCAGATACCAGGGAGTGAAGAGCAAGCTGGTCTAGAGCCGTCCAGTGAGCAAACCTACCCCAGAGACGTCACCCAACAGAGTGAACCTGCCTCTGATCGAAGTAACCCAAGGAAGTAATTATATATTGCGACTTTTAATTTGGTTGACCCGCGTCGCGATTGTGTTCTAACTTAGAACTTTTAGGCATTTATTTTCAAATAAGTTCAGTGGATTTCTTGTAAGACATAACAGCTCTGATATGATCTGTTAGTTACCCATTTATATCATTTAAGTTTAAATTTAAGTGACCCCATTGTTTTTAATACAAGATTCTTGTGCATAGTAAACATACTATTTTTCCTTATGTTTACTTTTGTGTGAGCGTTACGCCTTTTCAAGTTGTCCTTACGATCTCAGAGTCATCCGGTCCTTCTCTCATGGGACGGTGCTACTTGTAATTTCCCAAACCTAAAAACATATATTTTGCCTTGTCACTGCGTTTTTGACCAGCTACATTTGCGTTAAAAGTGAGTCTTGAGGCAGACTTCAGGAGAGGAACAGTGTTTAAAAATGCATTTGTTCAAATTATGTTTAACACAACATAAATTTGTTGTTTTCGAAAAATATCACTGCTTTAAGAACCAAAAGCTCTTAAAATATTCTTCGGACATTCCTCTTTTACTTCAGCCAACACATCCTGGTTCTTAATCTGTGTTTAATTATTTTATCATCTTGCTGTGACAAGGAACTGCTCTGTTTAATTGTTGTACAGTACAACGTATAAGAATGACGTTATTTGTTTATTGTTTACTCTTTACATAACACCTCTCTTAGCACCCAACAACTGTTAAAAGTTCTTCAGACGTTCCTATATAGGTTTTAACCAACATTACATGGTCCTAAGTACTGTTAGTGCAAGAACATTTAAATTATGTTATCATCTTGCTGTGACAAGAAACTGCTCTATTTTCATTATCTTACAACGTATAAGAGTGACGTCATATGTATATTGTTTACTCGTAAAATAACACCTCTCCTAGCACCCAACAACTATTTAAATATCATTTTGATATCGCTCCATTACTTTCAACCAACACATTCTGTTTCTAAATAAGTGCAAGAACATTTAAGTTATGTCGTTTCCATGCTGCTGTTACAAGGAACTCCTGAGTTTTAATTGTCGTCCAACCTATAACAGTGACGTCATATGTTTATTGTTTACTCGTAAAGTATTCCCTCTCTTAGCATCCAACAACTCTTCAAGTATTCTAAGGACATTTCTTTGCAACATCCAACCAACAAACCTTGGTTCTAAATAGGTTTATTAACATTTAAAAACTATTATCATGTTGCTGTGAATAGTCGTTGCTGATTTTAGCCCACACTTCATTGTGGGGTCATTTGTTGTTTACACGCAAGATAACATCTCTCCAAGCATCCAACAACTCCTAAGATAATCTCAGGACATCCCTGTAAAACTTTCAACAAAAACAACTAGTTTATAATAAGTGCAAGACCATTTAAATGCCATTTTCATGTTGCTGTGACAAGGAACTGCTTTGTTGTAATTGTCGTACACCGTACAAGAGTGACGTCATTTGTTTGTTGTTTACTCGAAAAATAACACCTCTCCAAACATCCAACATCGCGAAAAATGTTCCCAGGACATCCGTCTACAACTTCCAACCAACAAACCTTGGCACTAAATATGTGCAACGAAACTCGTATTTTAAGAGCTTTTTGAAGCCTGCCCTGATGGACTATGACGTCATGTGTTTATTGTTTACTCGTAAAGTATTACCTCTTTTAGCATCCAACAATTCTTCAAGTATTCTAAGGACATTTCTTCACATCATCCAACCATTAAACCTTGGTTCTAAATAGGTTTATTAACATTTAAAAACTATTATCATGTTCCTGTGAATAGTCGTTACTGATTTTTAATTTAGCCCACACTTCATAGTGAGGTAATTTGTTGTTTACCCGCAAGATAACATCCCTCCAAGCATCCAACAACTCCTAAGATAATCTCAGGACATTACTCTATACCTTTCAACAAAAAAATCTTTGTTCTAATAAGTTCAAATTCATTTAAATGCCGTTTTCGTGTTGCTGTGACAAGGAACTGCTTTGTTGTAATCATCGTACACCGTATGAGAGTGACGTCATTTGTTTGTTGTTTACTCGAAAAATAACAACTCTCCAATCATCCATCATCGTGAAAAATGTTCCTAGGACATACCTCTACAACTTCCAACCATCAAACTTTGGTACTAAATATGTGCAACGAAACTCGTTTTTTAAGCACATTTTGAGGCCTGCCCCGACGGACTACATGGAATGTAAAGCTTTCATCACCCGATACTCATAGCTAGTACAGGAAATACTGTTCATGTTCCACAACCGTGCATCAGTAACTACTGCGCTGTGTTTTATTGAGGTTTGTCGAATCTACGGAATCGTTAAAACCTCTGGCGAATTTTATTCAGCTCAAGATGTTTAACGACAAATATTTCAGTAAAAATAATCATTATTAATATGAACATTGCATAGAACGCTATTATTTTTACTGCACTTTTAGGGCATTAAGCTGGAAAGGTCGAAGTTAAAATTTGGCAAACACACATTGAGATTTTAAAGCTGAGATTTCAACCCACAACAGCATAAAAGAACTAGTGCAACAGTAAATATTACAGAGGATAATTTAAAGAACCCTGCTTTTGTGTTTTTCAAAGTAAGCCGTGAACTATTTTCTTTTTTTTAAAGATAAATACTATCATATTTTATTGAACAAATAGTTGCTGCTACATTTAGACAATGAGGCAATGGTCATCTTTCCACACAAAATAGTAGGTGGCATGCGCATGTATGCTGCTGGGATGTAGTTGTTCTATGTGTATATTTCTTATATTTCCAACTAAGCGAGTGACGTGAGATGAGAGAAAAAATATTCAGTCTTCACTGGCACGAAGAAGATATATTTAATGAGTTTTTTTGTTGTATATAGTCACAATGTGAAGGAACATCAAAATCGAAAATGAATAAAAACGAAAAGATTTGGCCGCCAAATGCAATGCACTTTTGTAATAGAAATCTAAACAATGTGAGTAGCAAAATTGAGTCACAAATACGGAATAAATTAAACCAATATGTATTGAACTTTTTATACTTAAGAACTTGTTCTCTTGTGTTGAGATTATTAATTCACAAATTGAAAATTACCTGATTAGCTGAAGCAACTTCAAGGACTTGTATGGTAGACCTCTGTAACAATTTGCTATCATGTGGTTCAATGGCCATGGAACTTGACACCAAGTCCTTAACTGACTGCAAGAATTGGTCTGATTTTTCTTCTTGCTCAAGCGTGCAAAGTATAGCAAACTGACGTCCCTCTATGGTTTCGCTCAGATGTTTGATGATGATGTCTGCTGCTGACTTGTTGAGTCCACATGCAAAGCGATATATATACTGCAGGTCAAGTGGGTTGATGCTGTTCAAGGTTTCCTTTACATTGATCGATGACGCTGCTGAAGCCGCTCCTACAATCAAAGCAGACATAGTATACTGGATTTAATGTGAATAGTTTATTGCAGGCTTCATATCAAATTGCTGACACATTGCAATAGTGTCACTGTTCCATTGTCTTATTTCTAGTATCAACTCTTACTACAATTTAGGTAGTAATCATTGTATACATAATTATTTCTAAAACTGTCATTCACAAGTTGTATGTAAATGATGTTTTGTTTTCTGGTGTTGTGACATCATACACTGTCATTAAAACATAAATCAGGGATGGATTCAAGTTCAAGATTTGTGCTAAGAAGCAGAGAGAATGACATATATTATTAATGGTCTATCTGAGGTTCAGAGAAGGGTACACTTTGCCTGACAGAAACTCAGAAAATTTGTTAACAATTAATGTTATATTTTGTAAGGCCAACAAACTCAGCATTAGGTACAAACCTACACATACCTTCATTACATGCTTAATTGATGCAATTAAGGTCGAAGTACAGGCCCAGTGATATTAATATTAGCCTGAAACCTGCCTTCATTGCATGCTTTATTGGTTGATTTAGATACTCCATTCATGTAAGTTCAGGCCTGTGTGACAGTGAATAGTGACCCTAAACAAGCCTTCATTACATGCTTTTTTTGGCTGAATTATCAGTACTTACAGGCCAGCGTGACAGTGAAAAGCGACCCTAAACCTGCCTTCATTGCATGTTTCATAAATTGATTTAGATCTTAGCACAGACGAATGTGAAAGTGAGTGATATTCCCTGCAACCTGCCTTCATTACATACTCCATTCATGTGATGTAAGTTCATGCCAGTGTGTCAGTGAATAGTGACCCTAAAACTGCCTTCATTACATGCTTTGTTACTGAATTGTAAGTACTGACAGGCCAGTGTGACAATGAATATTATACCCAGGATGGCATAACACATGAGGGCAATATCAACATTATTACTCAACAAATGTAGGTCAGTCTGACTGGTTTACCACAATGATCTCATTGCTTATGTTACTTGTCCAAATCGTTACCCTGTGAGAAATTCATTCATCCTTACCAAAAGTAGGGTCAATTAAGGTCCAATGTAATATGAAGTTATCAGCGGCCAAAAGGAAGAATGAGTCAATTATGCATCCCTGCTAGATGTTTGCTCACATTGCTTAGTCGTAACAATTCTGCTTGTGAGGGGCACAATAAACAACACAGAAAAATAGTCAGAGGTCATTGGGTAGATATTATAGAGAAATTATTAAATTGACAATATGTGGGGATAAGATTATTTAATTGACTAACTTACAAAATAATGTGAAGCATATTTCTTCTTATCCTTAAGTCACTGGTTCATATTTCTTATTTTTCTTTTTGGCGGGGGGGGGGGGGGGGG
>JAIPMN010182379.1:14429-36579 GCA_020650975.1 Apostichopus californicus
ATGAAAACAAAAGTAAAAGTATTTACAATGGTTTCACATTTACAGCACTAGGGAAAATCATGTTCATCCTAGAATACCCAGATGTGTACATTTCTTGGTAAATCAAGTGTAGTGAGCTTTTTCCGACATTGCCTTGATCTTCCTGAAGGTATCTATACGTTAAGGATCTCTTGTCTTCAAATACAACAAACATAAAGGTAAAAAGATCCAAACCCAGAAGTGTCTTATTGTTAACTGGGTCAGCTTCAAAGTATGACTTTTTGCTTTAATTGTCACGCGTGTCGTATTAATTTTCATTTACATACCCCACAGCAGACAATATAAGGTGGGGACACGATGAGCATAAGCTGTTTACCTATGTATATAACAAGACATATCATACTAACGATACTTCCATCTCTTAAGTTAACTCATTATCTTCCACACCACATCAGCATATTATCGGTACTGAAGACTTACCTTCACTAAGAATCCAAGCCAGATGATGAGAGGCATAAAACTCACAGATGATGTTGTGCGACATTCGTGCTTCTGTCAGATGTGTACACTGGGAATTGTCATAGACCTCTTCCTGTGCCAACATCCCAAGATCAATATGGTAATCATAGAACTCTTGTCCAAGTTCTGAAACTAAATATGTCTTCTTCCATGACAGCTGTTGTTTCCTCTGCGTGAGGCCTTCAAAAGCAATACGGTACAGTTTAGCTAGTTTCGTCTCAACAGCAGGCACCTCATTTGTAGCACCTTTCTTGCTTTTCATATGGTTATGGAAGCATGCGATCAGATATTTGAAAAACCTCGTTAATGAGTTAAAAACCTCAATATTTTGACTCCTGTGTACTGTGTGAGCAACCATAGTGAACAAGAGAGGGACCTGACAGAGATATTTTAACACGGGGTTTCTCTGAAGCTGCTCTTCGATCCAATCTGCCAACTGGTCATTTTTACGATCCACCACCTTCCGGACATAGTTTCGACGTTCAGCAACCCCAAACCCTGTTAATCTGATAATTTTTTTCTCGGGGTGTAAATTAGGCGGGATGTTCAATGTCCTGGTAAGTATCATGACAATACTATCTTGAAACATTTTCATTTCAATGATAGAGCAGATATCTGTTTCGGTTTCATTCTTGTCAGGATACTCGTCATAACTGTCAAATATCATGACAACAGACTCTTTGTATACTCTGAGGATTTCCTGAATGCAAGATTCATCCATGTCTTCATCTTTGGGCACTATGAAATTCTTTATGGCAGTGTATATAGACTTCACACCTACCAGTTGCCTCAACTGGAGATATATAAGTATTTTTACATCTTTGAGAGGAGATTTAGGGTTCTTAGTACACCAGTCATGGAGATACTGTAATCCAATTGTTGATTTCCCATACCCAGGTTCCCCCTCAATAATCTTTCTTTTGGACTCAGTTTTGGGGCTACTCAGAATATCGTTGTAAGATTCTAACGGTTCTAGCACATCAGGATTTTGCTTGGAATCACCCTTCTGAGCCACGTAGTAAATACCTCCCTCAACAAAAATACTATCAACACTACCCTCGTTCATGGAAGGAAACGGCTTTGCTGTTCCGTATTGCCTTTGATAGGCTATTCTCGAATACTTGTTGAATTTGTTTATCTTTTCTGAGAAATAGAACAGAACACATAGAGCTTTGAACAAGTTAAAGGATTCAAACACATTTTGAACATACTTTTGAGAAAAAAAAACTTAACATCAGCTGGGTTCAAGGGAAACGCGGTGCATTATTGTGCATTTGAGCTTATATAATGTTTAATATCAGTCACCAAGTATGTCTAGCGTACTTTTGACAAATCCTCCATTTACAATTAATCGCATGCAGTTCCCCAAATCCACTAGTTTGGATTCAACCAATCAGTGAATAGCTAACATGTTTATTTATGAACCGTTGATTACACGTTCAAAGTTTTACATTTTTCGACTTTAATTCCACCATTTGAAGTTAGATTTGACTGAGAAAGCTAGTTATGTATGTCGTCATGGCATCGTGGGGTCAATAGTATTGAGAAAATCATAGAAAAGGAACGCAAAACGCTGCTGTAAGTTAAATATCAAACCAAGAGGTACTAGTCTCTACCAATAGCATTGGGCATTTAACATTATTCTTTCATCTCACTCCATATAGTGTGGAACTGTTAATGTAACGCTAGAGTTATTTTCATGCAAAGTTATACGTCAATTAGCCTACCCACTCGATAGAATATTATTATGTGGAATTCTACAGACAGTCATTATAGTTTCCTCTTTTAACTTAATAACGACATTTCCCGTTAGAATTCATTATGATCATCTCCATAACGCATCCACATTACCAATGAAACCTGAATGCCGAAAATGCATTGTGGTTTCGTAATGTAACATGAGCTATGTAACATGATCTCATGAGTCATGTAACATGACATAATGTACAGTGAGGGTGTACAACATATTTAACCTAGGAAAAACAGTGTGATGTATATACATTCACAATGACACATGCTGTCCTGAAAAGACCGTTGATCTAAACTACAGGTGTCTTGTACTAAATGTGATACATCGACATGCTAAATATGACATCTGTCATTGTTGAAACTTACGACCATTGACCTTTGGTTACGAATTAATAGAGGGATGAACAAAGAATGATATGCACGTTTCTGCTAAAAATAAAAAAAAATAGTAGGAGTACCATAAAAGGAGTGAAGACTCGCGCACAACGAAACTTCTGATGCCGGAAATCTGACCTAGTGTCGAATGAGGTGTAACAGCACTGTTAGACACTACGCCTAACAGAACTAAAGTACTGCATTGCAACTAGTAGCCTACAGCGCGTGCTGGTATATCGCAAATCACAGTTTTACTGAACAAAATGGTAGAAAATGCAGATGCTCAGAAAACATATGGTTCTTATTATGAGCGAACTGATACCGGTTGACTTAGTCAACGATTCCAATAGTGTGCGTTACATGTCTAATGTTGATTATCCTCTGTGTGCAGTCTTGCATTGCGGCAATGTAAGCAGTTATCGCTTTGGTAGTTGGCCCTGGCTAAGCAGTTATCTTTGCAAATCACTTTCTACACAACTTGGTTGACTTATCGTGGCATCTGCTATGAAGAGAAAATCACGAATATTGAAAAGAAGGCAGATACCACTAGGTGAGGTATTTGAGGATTGGAACAAGAAGCTGAAACACTTAGGCGGCTGGACACACAACCAGTTAGCAAGGCACCTTCTCGATGTCCATGCTATGCACTGTCACATGTTGTTTGTCGAAAAGTGGCTTTTCACTCGATCACAGCAACATGGCGAAGGCAACTTTTTCTGCGGGATGATCATCAGACCCATCCACAAACGCAGGTGACCTCAAACGTCTTGTTCAAATAGACAAAAGTGTAGCATTTGCTTAATTATGTCTAGCTAACAGTAGGCCTAGGCCTTACGAGCGTAGAAGTAAGAGCGTATTATATCAGTCGTAGGCAGCTGAACCAGATCGTATATTTATGCGATAGAATTTAGCTTAGGCTATAGGCTAAGCAGAATAACGAGTCTAAGTTTCAAACACTTCAAATCTGTCTCCCAGTGGATGTTATGGTTATCAACCAAAGCAAACGATAGTTTCCTCCCCTGAAAACGTTACTTTCCTCCCTAAACGGTTAACAATTTACAACAGTTTCTTCATTTACTAGGCTTAAGATCTCTTCTTACATAAATTAGCCTAGCCAAGTTGCCTTCTTTGCTTTCCTCTTTTTAAATTGTGTAAAGTCCTTACACCTGAACACATTTCGGGGTTCTAGCATTACTTAATCTTATTTTATGAGGTTTAAGTTGCTCTGATGTACAAAAGAGGTCGTCTTTGACAGCCAATAACTCAAACGCCTGATAATTGTTCTAGAATAGATATGGTACCACCTTGTATGTAACAACATATTTTACAATAGTAAAGTCTTTTAATTGAATGAATTAAACCAGAAGCAGACAAGTACATAGCAAATAGTATTTGTTCATATGACATTAAAATATGCACAGTATTGAATGACCTTGAAGTACAATACCCAGGCTCAAAATATGTACAACATCAAAACAGGCAACAACGTTTCTAAGTTAACTTAACTCCACAAAACAATGTTTTTTGTAGCCTTATTTTATATATTCCTATTGTATGGGTATACTTTATAAACATCTGTAATAGCAAGGTAGTTGATGTATAACTGCATCCAGTTTCCATCCATATTAAATAAATATTCAATGAAAAATCTATTGTATCTTTACTATTTTTTTTTTAAGTGCAGTTATAAATGATATTTCACCTACACAGCAAATGGCAACATTTAAGGTCCAAATGTTTCTTTCTCTAGTGTTAATGAAGAAGGTCATAGCCACACATCTTTTTGCACAAGAAGTGAATGATGTTTACATATGTGATTTGTGGATATGTCCTATCAGTATTGCTTTTTGGTGTAGGTCATTTGGTCACCTAACGTCCAGTTTTTAAACATCAAGTGCAATATCCTGTCTAAATACAATATCTGACATATGTAACGTTACTACTAAATTACAAGACACTTGGCTATGCCCATCATATACATGACATAATATTTTGCATGTTAATATGTTATTTTGCTAATGTATTTGGCACATTTTGACCAATCAAATCCTCAATGTACTTTTACACAGTATTCTTAGAATTTGATGTATCAAAGCAGAGTGTATCCCTACAGTAGTTTAATATATATAATATCATTTACAATCATATTCCATTCCCATTGACATCTAGTCCAATTACTAGTGACTGATATGGTCCCAAAACGTTAAAATCGATTACATTATTATTGAAAATGTTTGTTTAAAAACGTATTACAGGTTATGAAAAAATATTCACAAATTAAATGAAATATATTTCATCATGTATTTGGTAACATATACTATGTTACAAATGAAATGGGGAACTTGACAGGTGGATCCATGTGTGGAGAGTGAAGTTTATTCTTCAATATAAATCTCAGTGAAACTCAGAAATGGAAATTGAGCTCAATCCAACAAACCTAACAAGAAAACAAGAATAGTTTTATAGGCCCACTGTTGAATGACTTGGTCTGACCATGACTGTTAGATCAAAATGTAGCTTCCTATTTCATTGCGATTTTTCTTTCTATGCTAGAACAGGTATAACAATATAAAAAAGCAGTATCAAACAAAATGTTTATATTTTCATTGCTGCTTTGTTTAACACAAAGCATTATTGTAACACCAATTTAGATCATCAGTGGTGCAGTAACTCATACATGAATATTTTGTTAACATTCTTTTTCACAGATCTGTTAATCATGACTCCAATTATCATCTTGTATATACTTGGTCACTTGAAAATTTAGTGGAAAGTTAGTCAGGTATCTTTAATTTTTTGTTAATGTGCTCTGAAAAAACCCATGATGCCTTTCACCCCTAATTCTAGAACCTCTATATTGACTTATCTTCAACTAACACTATGACCAACATTCTTGGTCACACGTTGTAAACTGTAGGAGAAACATCATGCACATAACTCCGAAAAACATGTCGATTATCTCTATGAACACTATGAATACAATACTCAATGAACAATATGACCAACTTTGGTGATCACATATATCTGCACTGGAAGGAGAAGCATTATGATGTGTCCACAAAATGGACCCAGACAGATGACTGACCCCTTGTTGACCTTTGACAGCCCATATGACCAGCTACTCAAGGAATACTATGACCAAGTTTGGTAATCACTCATGTGTACACACCAACTTGACTGGTAAGAACTAAAATGTTGATTGCAAATAGCTCTTTTGATTTATTAATATCACTGTGTTTTTAATTCAAGATTTTTGATCAGAATTGACACATATCAAATCAGGCAAGTTAAGATAAGAGAGCACCTGTCAAAATAATATTCAATTGCCATAGGTAAGCAGTCACGTGTTAATGTACAGCCCTGAGCTATATTCTACCCAACACTTTGCCCCTCCTTCTCTTTGAAAACAAAAACAAAAATCAGCCTTCATCCACGTATATGACACTTGATAACAATTTCTTGCAAATGTGTTGTTGCAGAAAATATACACTGAACCATATTCATTTGAACTTTAGTGGTGTCCACATGAACATAAGACTATTAACTAATAACTACAATCTCCCAATCCCTAAATCCAGTGTAATGCCAATCTTCTGAAGGAAAATGATTCCATATGTTTCACACTGCACATGATGGAATCCCAATTCTGTTGAATCGACCAGTTCTCCCTGCCTTCCAGTACACGTAATGCATGACCTGTAGGCTGTATGCCGGTATGGCTTATTGTCTGGCCGCTCTCCCAATGCAAGCAAATCATACCGCTGAACCATTGCGAAGTCAAGAGCCTTTATATCCACTGTTAGTGATAAGAAATGTTCCCCTATAGAATGTGAGAGTATTGGGGGAGGAAGGAATTGTAGGGTAAATGCTGATTCATATCTAAGAAAATGCAATACCATGAAAATTGTTAGTAACTGCATACAAAATCCTTACAAACAGTACATGCAGCAAGGACTAGGACATCTTTTTATGTAAATTTAAAGTGATAATTTAGCAAGGATTACTGCACCCCTAGAATATTTTGATACCAACCTCGGTACAGTTATATTCAAAATATCCTTTGTTACCTAGGGGTACCAACCAATAGGCTAAAAACTGTACAAATGGAGTGGGGTGTTGGCAGGAAGGGGGCCTTGGACAACCACCTCACGAGCCATGAAATTCAGGTGAAATCACTTATTCGGGGTAATCTCACTCAGTCTGAATATCACTTGGACCGTACAACCATGTCATTCAAGGAACCACAAGTGAGCTCTACCCACTGCTGAAATCCTATATTCACTCTATGGAAAAGGGGGTGGGAGTGTGAAATGAAAAGAACATGCAATTTTGGCCATTGTGAACATTATGGTTAACTACACAATTGTACAATCGTTGCAAGTCTGTAACAGAGAACTTGTCATAACAGGGTGGTTCAACTTTTGTTTCGGTCACCTGCATGTTCAGGTGAGATGACAGTCACAGTGAGAGAATTGAGCTGTAATGACAGAATAGAAAAAGAAGCTTGAAATATTTACTACTAGAACATCACATACTATCTTAAATAACTGTTAGAGGGTTGTTACGTTCCCTGCGTACCCTGCAGTTTTAATCCATGTTACATTTTTCCCTATAAACTCAGCTAATTTGGTTTCCTGCAGTGCTGTAATGAAGTATTGGTACTGGAAAACAATGCAGCTTGTATAGCAATACTGTCATGTCTTTTTACAAAAGATGATATCCTTCTTTATGCATCTACAAAGTATGTGCTCTACTTTGTCAAAGTATGCATTTATGTTTCCATCATGTTTGCTGAAAATTTCCAAATTCATTGGTGCCATTGAGGTCTAATTAAATAATGGATCAACATTGTAGCTGGTGAAAACTTAAAATCTAGCTTATATGGTCACGCAACTTTTACTAATACTCAATAATTAATTTCTTTAAAAGGATGACTTTTAAAATGTTTGTTTTGGATTGTGTTCTATCAGGGAACTGCTACTTAGACTGGTAGCTCCCTGGTTCTACCTTCTTTTGTTCTACTAGTATAACGTTAACAGTGCCGATGCTATTTAAAAACGCATCCAACTTGCAAAACTACACTGTATACAGTATTGACTTGTAAAGAAATTACAAAGCACACAGTAGTACTAGGTGGACAACCCAGTCATAATCAGCTTTTCGAGGCTCTATTGAATCTAACAACTGTTGTAACATTGTGCTATTTAATGCATCTTTGTTGAGATAACTATGGCTTCGGAAGAAAGCAAATTCACTAGCTATTTCACTGCTTCAATGACCCTCAAACCAAAATATACAGTAGGCTTAACCAAAATATAATTGGAGAAGGGGAATTCAACCTAACTGAAAGTCAAAAGGTTCGTAGCAGTGCCAACTGTACGTATTGTACTTACATTACTCGTACTATCCGAAGATGTTTCACTTTACCAAACGCTCTTGTCTTCTGCTGTCGTCGGTTTGTACAATGTAATTCTTTTGATACGCAAGTACAAAAGTTACTGCAAAATATCCTGCCTTTTTGCATGGACACGCGCCTCTACCATCTGATCTACGACAAATGTTTTGCAATTACACGTCAGAGGATCTATATCGTACCTATCCCGACTTTCTTTTTCTCCTCCGAGCGAGCTCATTACTGTATGCAGGCTTCCAGCGTGATTACACACACACAGCTTGCTACTGTTCGTAATTAGGCACTAGTGTGCAGTCAATGCATACAGGCAGTGTGCAGTCAATGCATACAGTCAATACCCACAGCACAATGTACATAAGCAGCGATGGACAACTCAGGTCCAGCTAAAGATAACAAGGTATCACATTTAATTACTGTCTGCATAATTGTGTAGCGACAACAAATTATTCACTTGTAGGCATCGGAAAGTTTACTTTTTTTAGAAGGCGACACGTGGTTTGGGGCGGGTCGTCAATCCCTTTAAGGTTAAAAAGAAAATGTCTAAAATTAAGACTAAACATTTCCACACATTTTCATACTTTCCTTATTTTACGCAGGAGTACATAGACTGCTATAAGAAAAAGAAGGTTTGAACAATTTCATTCTGACTCGGAAACTCGTACCATTTATATATGAACACATGACATTCAGAGTAGTTTGAAATGTGCTTACTTTCAATGAAAACGCACAACGCAATGAATAAACAAGATCACACTAAACGCTTAACTAACTGACAAATATTAAGGAAAGCATACACGTTACTTTATTTGATTAACAAACTTTGAATACCGCTACAGTCAAAGTTTTAATCTTTAATTTATGTCGTTCGTTCGTTTCAACTTTGTTTTTATATTATTTTCATGTTTTGCGTTCCACAATTTCCTGTTTTTGTGCGCATTTCTCTTTAAATCCTAGTCACCGATCTGTTTTCCAGAGAATAGAGTGACTACATATGTAGGGACTTATTATTTTCTAATTAGCTTCCTTTAACATACAAGAGAAGTTTAAACATTAGTTTTTTTATAATACTCCGAGACATTTTTTTATATGGTTGTTCTTGTATTCAAACTTACACCCTTCATCATGGAGAGTCAAGTTAGTCAAAGCATATCGGTATCTATGGAAATGAGAATGAATGTTATGAAAGCTAAGTTACTTTAAGCATAATATTTAATATCTAGAACAGATGATTACCTTCGAGATCCTGATCTTTCTTTGTATGGGAAGTCTTTGCCTGGAAAGACTCTTGTATTCTCGCAGCAAGACCAGTCAGCTTTAAGTCGTGTAACATGTTTACAAGGTCTGTAATACAAGTAGAAGCAATCACTCCTCGACTCTCCATTAGGTTCACCATTATGTATCCGGGTGTTCGGGATCTGTCGATGATATCAATCTCTCCAGATTTTAATCCAAGCAAATTTGATAATTTACGAATCACGGAAATATCCAGATGATCAGCTAGGTCGTTTTTGAAACGACCGAAACCTGCGACATAGAAACAAATGAAGGCGATGTTAAGAGATTCCTAAATGAATCTGTATGTTGTCTGTATTTTAACTTGCATGCTAAGTAAGACATACAGTAATAGTTACGTCATGGAAACCATATCTATAGGAATGATCAACGACATTCCTCCCCCGAAAAAAAGGAAACTACATACAAGAACATACAAAACATCAATATGTATGAGAAAATATTTTGACTCAAATTGCAATATAACGTTAGATAGGTTGTATGCATTTCAGAATAATACTAATGCGTACCGCTTCCACAGATTATCGATGATTGAACGTTATTCGTTTTCTTTTAACCCATGTTTTCCAGATGTTCTTAACTATCATGGGGTCAGTCAAAGATGGCAATTTGGTTTGTCTACTAGCTTAATGTATACTTATTACTAACACAACATAAATCAATGACAACATTTGTATCATGCATCACTTAACCCATGTAGTTAATAACTTATCTCGTTAGCAGTTGTAGTATCAGCCTGTCATATTACGCTGTATCTGCAAATCGATAGGTTTTCATCATGTGGGAGGCAGAAATTATTATGCTAAGAAGACATGTTGATTCAAATTGACGTATATCCAGGTGTCCCGAATCTATCGTTGTTATCAATCTCTTCAGATTTTAAGCCAAGCAAATTTAATAATTGTTGAATTACGAGAAGAATGGTCCGGTGGGTCAAATTTGAAACAACCAAAACTTGCGACTTAAAAGTAAGTCATATTTAAAAAAAAAAGAAAAAATAGAATTTCCTAATATTAAATCGTTCCATCTGCAGTATGCAGTCATTTGTGTTTGGCATAGGATATGTCGAGTAAGGCCGCTATAAGTTTTCTACTCGGAGTATCAAGTTTTTTTTTCAAACAAATCTATAATGTCACCAGTTGTGGCGAAACTACTTTGAAAATGCACGGCCTATGATGCTCTCTCTCGTGCATGAAAAGACTATAATATTTGAAATGTTGGTGATGACTATGGTTATAATCATCAGGTCTAAACGGTTGTTGGAAGGTTGTGTTCATTTGATTCATATAGTAAAGTTTAATCAACTAATCGAATACACAAGAATATATTGAACTCGAGAATGAGAACAAGTTCTGAATCGAGTACTACAGGTCTGTTATGGCTATTGCATTGTAAATTACTACATTAATTTTCCGTTGCGAAATAATCCTTTACAATACAGTCCGCTGACCATACATGTATATTAACTACGTACCTCATCGGAAGGAATGTACACACATCCACTACCTTTCTTGCTGCACACTTAATTATATGTTTTAATATTTGTGTCTGCACAACGCACCTCCCTCCTCGCCCCACCCCCCCCCCACCCAAAAAGTAACTATTTGTGGTTTATAGAGTTTTGTTGGTGCAAGGACAGATACAACAATAGTTATGTATACCGATTAGTTTCCCTGAAAGTCTCTTACCTTCTGCAGGGTTCGTCCCTGTGTCCCTCCCGGTGCTTTGAGAGGGTTTCGCCTGTGCCATTATTGACCTGTAGAACAAAACTGAAATGTAAGTTGTTGACGTCACGTTATCATTAAGAATGAAATATGTCGCAACAAAGAATTTGGGTCTCAAGTCGCTGACCTTTACGAATTGAAAGCTCTAAAAAGTCGAAGCCTTGCCTTATGTTCCTGCCTAATTTAACGAAGGACCTGTTGTTGTGTGCATTGTACCCGTAGTTTGATTAAGTGTTCGCTAACGCTAGCAACTGTAAACACTATATGGTTGAGAACTACGTTTTGTTAGCAAGTAATTTGTTCCTGTCGAAAACGAGAAATATCAACGTTATCGTTATTGCTATCGTTATGGTACACTAACATTCACAAGGCTAATACTTGCAGTAAATATTTTGTTAGTAAAAATGTAAATAAAAAATGAATGACTTTTTCCTTATCACATAAACTATAAAAAAACTGAGATCTTGGTCAATAAAAACTGTGTGCTATGAACTTGCTATATTTAATTCCTTAGTTCCCAATTGTGATCATATCATTGTCGCTGGGGTAAAACAAATTAACACATTGTAATTACATAAAATTTGGTCATTTTTGTCAATAGGGACCCAAGTATTTACAGATATTTATCGAAATGAGGTTTTAATTTTTTAATTTATTTTTTATAATTGAACTAATTAGATATGTCAATATGCAAATGAGGTCATGATACATACACTGTACTTTTAAATTATTTTGATGAAATCTGACGGACTTTTGATAGTTTGATGAGTTCAAGACATGTTATTTTATAAGTAAAATATAATTTGATGTTTGAATGTGAGGAATATGACTGATTTTTGACGTTTTGTTAAATTTTCATTCGCGAATAAATTATTTATTTTACAGGCTACCAAATTTAGGGTTTATATCAAAGTTATGGTCTCAATGCTGGTCAAGGGCTCTTCTGGAGTGATAAGTACAGGCTGTTGTTCATCCACATCATATTTGGCACCCCAGTTGTTGCTGTAACTGGAGCAATGTCGAGTTTGAGGTGAATTTTTCTCATTCTTTTGCAGTTGAGCAGAATAAGGCCGGTGTAGAAAGTGTCTGATCGAACCATTATCGTTAAGCAAAGAATGGTTTCAATGTTAACTTCGGGATTATTCACTACGATCCGTTTTCTTTGAGATTTGTGAAGTATAGGCAGGGAGCTGTAACTGAGTTGGGTGTCTGCAATCTGTCATGGAAGATTAAGATTTAGGAAAATACGGAGGTTCCAATAGACCATGGAGACATCAGTGTGGAAGTTATTTTTTGTCGGTAAGGTACACGAAACCCAAGCATTATCCATTATGAATAGAGATGGACGTTATGTAGAGGTGAGCAACAAAGTTTAGGGGAAAAAAACTTTCATATCGTTCTGTCAATCTAAACATATATGTTATAAACGTGTAATATTGTTATATAACATTAATATCTAGTATTAAGAACGAAATAATAGCAAAACAAGACGGAGGAGAAAGAAATATGCACGTAATACCCAGAAAGAACAGAAAGAATCCGTAGAACCTAGTTTGAAGGTTTGAATGGACTCGAACGAAGGATGAATGTGTGATTGACACCGTATGTTGCTTAATAGTAATATATACTTGTCTCGACTCGGGACGAATAAAAGTTTTGAGACTAAAAAGATCTTATTCCGTAATGGAGACCACTGAGACCATTGCCTCTACTTTATCTCAAACTCTTGCCCCTATTTAGCCATCTTCAGCGCTGTGGGCTACTACTGTTAATCGGTATTTGCTTCCAAGTTGTAGTTTCAAGTTCTTAACATTTAATAAATACATAAATAGACCTCGATTACTCTCATGATACCAAACACAAATGTCAACAGTTTGTTAGCGTAAGGTTTGACTGTGTAACCAACCTATAAGTACACATAATTTGCCTGACAGTCATTTATATTTTAATGGCTAATATAAGATGACAATCATGGTATTTTAACCGTTCACTGGCCATAATGTATAAAAGAAAGCCTTCAATTTGTTTTCTTGCTTAGGTTTATAGAAATATATTTCTAAAATACACGTGAGAACGACAGATAACTTTGAACTGGCCTTGTTTGTATCCCAAACCGTGATTGGGATCCACAGGCCATAGGCTACAGTACTAGTATGTTTTTCTTATTGTCTTGCAGCTGTTTTCTTTCGTTTTGTTCGATCACTTTTTAGAACATTGGTTTAAACTATGAATATTTCTGATATGAGACTTAGTATCGATTTCGGACTGACGTCTGTCCATACCCAAACCCTGAATTTACGTTTCTGATACAACCTATATATAGCGACACAACTATAATCTTCGTAAAAATCGATCAATGGCTAGTCTATGACCAGATTGATAGCACTTTGTAAATATTTATGTGGTGAAAAATGATAAAATAAACAAACAAACATCAGTGGAAACAGGCATCTCTGGAAGTTTGCACTGTTGATTGTAAGCAATGGGGACCAGTGTGGTTCAGTGTCCAGTGGTCTGGATATAAAGCTTACATAAACCAAACCTAGCACAGTCATAAAATTCTCATTAATAAAACGTTGCTTCCAGCATATTGCAACAAGTGCACTATGGCGTAGCAAAGACACGGTAATTGCAGAAACTTAATAGTAGTCGGGTCAGTTCCGTATGCAGAAAATACTTTAAACTTGAACAATTGAAACCACTCATGCAAATTTGTTGCCATAAGGTGACAATAATTTTAATAGAGAAGTGTATACACAATGACGTCAGACGTAATAATTATATCATGGCAACCGTAACGAAGTTTAAGAACTTTATAACTTTTTTTTGCTGCAGTAATATACGCTTAAATGAAAAGTAGAATTTGTTGTTCAATGATTAGTTCACGATATTTTGTATTGACTTTTTGTAACGGGAGGAGAATAGGGTACAAATCATATGCCTAGCAATCCCCATATTCCTTAATTCCTTCATTTCATTAGTACAATATATTAACTTTATATACTTCCAAGGCGTGTACTTGTGCAAGTACAGATTTGTCTAGTTGTCGATATGTGTTTTACCAGACAGAATACACTTTTCCTATATACTGTAGGGCGGAGGAGAAAGGGGGGGGGGTAAAGGATACGTTAGCTCTCATAAAGATCTGTGATACAGTTTTTTATTTAAATTCCTAGACACGATCGTCCAAATTAGATCTCTCTATTCCGCAACCGGAATGTGAATGGACTATGCGTAGAGCAACAAATGGTAGACATTATTGCATGTAATTATCTTAAACAAAGAAGCACACCACCACATAGGTAATTTCAAATTCAACAGCCAAAGGAAATCACAGACACACGTACAAAATTGAACAACTTGGATAAAAATCAACACTAAATCCGGTCTATCGTGTCTTTGTGTATGTGTAGGGGTAAGTGGGGGTAGGTAGGGTTGGTGGGGGGATAGGTTGGGTGGATTCCCTCTGTGTCAGCAAATCCTGCGCAATACCCACTTCCCTTATTCTTTTATTCGTACAATCTATTAACCTTATTTAATCACCTAATGAGGGTTTAATTGGATGTCCTTTGTTCTGGTGTAAATATATCATTGACTCAATTACCTTTAGTTTAAATAATATGAAAGGATGAAAATCCTTTATTGTCATATTCATCCTTGATCAATAGCTCCGGTATCAAAACGTTCTGTGGTGAGGTGGTGTCCTACTGTTCGATTGAGGAAGTGGTGATGAACATACAATGTCATAGCAATAGCTCAAGCCTTTCTAAATCTAAGGTAACCGTGACAGTATCGAAATTCAATTACGAAACCAATCAGTATATCCAAATTGTGCAGACATCAATCCCGATATACAAAACTGTTCGAGAAACACATCCACTAGTGCATGTTTTGCCGTAATAGCCGTGTTAAAACATGTCGATGATGTGCCATACGCTCTGATTTTAATTACTTGGTTTACTTATAAACTGTTTACTTTTATTTAAAAAAACTGGTTCATATATGTCGTCAGTAGTAACATAACAAATCTATTCATAATTATCCAACCGAAGCAGAGTTCATACTACTACAAAAGCAGGGACACGTCAGTTACTAAATGTATACACTGATGACGTAAAGCCTTTGTCCTTTGCTAAGTCTTTTCGAAATGACCTGCTTGAAGTAACGCTTGCTGGTTATGACACGCATTTTGAATTTGGAAACTGTTGCTAAATTGTTTTAACTTAGATCAAGAACTACTTTATATGTACCCCGTACAAAATGTTACCGCGTGCCGACGAGCCACACGACTACTACTCAACCATCGGCGTATGCATCAAACTTGACCGAATATGGCAATGCGGAAGTGAGCAAAACAACGTTTCAACTACGTGACATGCTCCCTTGGGACACTCAAGCCTTGTGGTACTCCTTTAATGTATTTTAACTATTCCTCTCCGGTATTGTGATGAAGTACTCGGTTTCTAAGTAATATAGGGGGGTAGATGGACAGAGACTTGAGGACACCGTTGCATAACATACAATAACAGTGAATTCTGAAGTTTATATGTATAATTGTCAATACAAAGTACCTGTCGTACATTTTTCGCAATGTAATAAACAAATTAATACATGCAAGAAGTAATATACTTTATCGACTAAAACACGACACACTAGTGACGTGCATTAACAAACCCTATTACGACACAGCTATTATGTAATGCGAAAGTTACCTAGCAGCGCACTAAACTCTATACGCATTGCGTCAAGGAGGACAAAGGGCAAAATGAATTCGTCAAGGGCAACGCAGCGCAGCTAACGATGAAATGCGTCAGCCCGCGAACCTTACGCTGCGACGGCCTTGTGACTGCACAAGTAGTTTATGCAGCGAAGTCGCAGAGTACATCAAACTCAGCTTCTATAATCAAAATAAAGGTGCTTTCAGTAACAGTTTATTACACAACATATGTCATGAACGTCATAGCTACCACGTTCGCCTGAACAATTGAATCTAGCTATGTGGTACATTTCCTGACGTTTACCGCAATTTTCTATGAAAACATTGTCATTTTGAGTACATTTTACAAGCAATTGAAGGCAGCTAATCAGGACTGTGCACAAATGTACAAACATAAGAGAAGCAGACGACATGATTCGTTGTTCCGTAGCAACATAAGTCTCTTTGCCGTTTTAGCACGTAAGCAAGAGCGTATGATATGCTTAGAGTGACCGTCAAAAGTAATACGATAGCAATACATCAAGTCATTTCTAAATGTTAGGCAAATGTGATAGTGTCGAAATTCAATTACAAAACCAATAAATATATCCAAATTATGCATACATCAATCCGATATACAAAGCTATTTTGAGGAACATATCCACTACTTCATGTATAACCGTGATAGCCGTGTTAAAACCTGTCGTACAACTGATGTGCATTATATTCAAACTTGAGTATTATATACGGTTAACTTTTATTTGGATATTTGTTCAAGTTTGAGTCATATCTTCAGTTAACGTAGTAACATAACAAATCTATTCATAACTATCCAACCGAGGCAGAGGTCCTACTGCATATGCAGTGGCATGGAATCGTCATTTACTAAATGTATACACTGTTTACGTGAAAGCCGTTGTAACGCATTTTCGAATTGACCTGTTTAAAGTGACGATTAAGTGACTTCTTAAAGATTTACCGGGGCTACATATTTATTTTTTTATTTTAATATATCTCATGGTAAATTGATAGATCACCGAAGATTGATTATGAAGAATAAAGAATTGAATACATCATTTCAATCAGAAGAAAAGTTTACCCATTTCCTCTGTTAGCTGTTGTTTAAACTGTGCCTGATCCTTCTCCAATCGCAGGCTGTATTTTTTATAGTCTTAGCAAGTTTGATTTGTTTCATGGATAAGATTAAATATTTCGTCGAGATTATATGAGGAAGTGTTCAGAACATTCCTAATTTAGCAGCTTTACCTTATTAATATTCAACCGGCAGCAGAATCCGAGTAAGAATAATATTTCATCCGAGTACTTTTTGTTTTCTTAAATATACAAAACCTAATATATACAACTGCTCCCGGTGGTCGTTCTAAGAAAATGATATACCAGTCGAATATAAAGACATTGCTTGTGCCATGTTATTGTTTGTCAAATTTCAAATGTCTTAAAATAATGGGTTAATGAGGGTCTAAGTGTACTAGTAATACTACAATATACATGCTACGAATTGTTCCGTACGTTAGCACGTCCATCACTTATGCTTTCTCCATCTGTGTACATCCTATATGTACTGCACTTGGTAATATGATGGGTTTGTTATACTAGTGGAGTAGAGACGCATGAGTACGGTGATATTACAGAGTAATACAAAATTATCGAAAACCTAAAACGACTACCTACTGTAACGCCAGTATTACGAAACTTTTTGTTTTACCATGAAGCAAATTACTGAACACAGGAGACGCGTAAAAAATATACAGTTTTACGAAAACAGAAACAGAAACAAAACTCCGTAATATAGAAATGTTTTTCTTTTCTTTTACTTGTTTTTGCTATTATTATAACTTTTAATTTCCTTAGCCTATTAGCATGTTAGAGATCTTTTCTACACCTGCAACCACGAGGGACAATGAAACCGAATCGGTTCAATTTTGAGGGTTAACCGGTTAAATATTTTATTGTAAACCGGTAACTTTTGCTCATGCTCATATGTCATTAATGTGATTCATAACCGCCTTGAAGACGTTTCTTGTTTAACTTTTTTTTGTGCAATACAGGACTATGTATCATGTAGGAGATCTATTTGATGATTTCGGAAATTAATTCAACATTAACAGTGTTGTTTATAGTGCTCTATTGTTTAAACAATCCTTCAACAAGATTGCAAACGTTCGTCCATTTGTTGCCATGTCATTATGTCATCTTCTGATAAAAATGGTTAGGTTCTGACGTCACAATGATAACAGACGATGAATGTTAGTCATGGATAATTCGTCATTCAATGAACAGAGGATATGTCACGTGATCGAAGTAAAAGTATATTCTTAGAAACGAGTTAAATGTGTTTAAATTTGGTATTTCAGACGCATGAGTCTTTACTCTAGCAATGTACTATTTCAAAATATTGTAGTCATAAGTTACATCAGACACCTTTTTCTATTACAAACGTTCAACACAAAAACTTATCAAGATGCTGAAATTGTACTGTTGAGGCAGCAAACATTACGCAATACCTTTTTTTTGCGGCTGAAATATGTTAATGATATATAGATATAGCACTTACAACAGTCTCAGAAGAAAAAAAACACCAATTATGAAGCAATTATACCAAACCATCAATTTTGAATATTACAGATAGGTCTATACCTGTTTCAAAGGCCATTGAACCTTTGTCTTGACTGCTAATTATTCACAGATAACTACATTGTATGATGAGAGACATTGGTTGATGTAGTTCATAGTACAGCACTATAAAATGTGTGGCAGAAACTTTTCAAACAATAATTGCAGCTTTAAGTGATTAAACTTTGGTAATATTCAATGAGAAAGGTTTATGGTACCAAGTTGAATATCGAACATGAATGTCGTGAATTTAATGTTAAACCATGTCCACTCATTAATAATATTGACAGTGAATGATCCATTATAGTTTATTTAAATTATTATTTGTAAGAAGGTGTCACATATTTTTACATATGCTAACATAAATGTGAAAGTTCCTACGCCTAACATATGATCGCAAAACCAGAATGCAAATATGTAGAAGGTGGTTCCAATGTGTTAATAACATTTCTAATTTCGAATGTATTGGCTTTTGTATCACAGAAACGTGGTGTGGATCCATAGGCCAATAGACTACAGTAATATAGTTCAGGTATTTCTTGTTCTCTCGAAGCGGTTTTCTTTCGTTTCTGTTAGATCCCTCTTACGCCCGTTTAATCATGTCGTATTACTGATGTGCCATACGTTCTGAGTTGAGTATTTTGTTCACCCTTATAAGCAGTTAAAGTGGCCATGACACGAAAATTTCAAAGTCCTATATTTTTGGGATCCATCAAAGAATGTTCTCTAGAACATGTATCAACCAATCTGCCAGTTTAAAACTTGATTTTTCAAGTCGAAAATTAAGAATGAATTTACCCTCTTCGGCGTTTGAAACTTTGTTTACTCGAAAATTATCTCGATTCGCATGACGTCATGTGACGTCATGTTTTGAACACGTTTGTTGTCGCTGTTTACGATCCTCCGAACATACCATTCACTTACACGTTAGACAAGTACACATACCACTAGTAGTTACTAAACAAAACACCGATCACAAGTGCGATATCAAATCAAAATTTCCTGTGAAATGGCGGATCCAGAAACAATTGAGGCAACCGAAGTTCAAAGTGATAGTGGTTCTTCACCAGGCAGTGAAATTAGGCTATATTTAGAGTGCCCTTTCTCATATTCGAAGCAGAGAGTGAAGGCGATGATCATGCCAATATTGAACCGAACGTTGAGGGTGGACCTGAGGTGTTAGAACCGTGTCAGTTCGAGCCTGTTAAAAGAGCCAAAATTGAAGCTCCACAAAATATCGAAGAAGATACCCGTTCGAAACGATTGCAAGGAACATACAACGTGGTAAGAATTTATTAACGAAGCATTTAAAAATAAAATCCAGTCCATTTTGTGCATGTGTTGTTGGAATTCGCGGAACACCCTTAACCCTACTGTGCGTTGTAATACGGTAACTTACAACCCATATGTACGGTGTGTTGGCTTTGTATTCATACATGTACATATACTTAATAGGAGTAGTATTTTGAAAGTTTGGCTCGGGGATGTAAGTTGCATTATGCATCCATGCTAGGTAGGCATATGTGTTATTTCATACTCATTATTACTAGGCTAGTACTTTGGCCTGGAGTTTTGCAAATCAATTTTCTGAAACAAAAGAATGTTTCATGATACATGGAAGGTGTAAATTCACAACAAATGTAACCATAACTGTACATTGTATGTCTGCTTGTTATTGTGGACATCATGGGCCAACATTAATACATTTTGAACTTTCATAATTTTTTTTCCCCAGGCAGTACAGATACATAGCCTACGGTCAACAGGTTCAATGGTACTGGGGGTTCCTAGCAAGACACGTCAGGGTTGTACTACCATCATGTGCAGTCCAAAGGATCAGAAGTGAGTTTCCAGCCAATGGTCATTACACTGGATTCAAGTTGTCAGGAGAAAACTCATTGTATAGGAAGCCTTGGTTGAGAAATTCCTCCAGAAACACCTTTTCTATTCTACCATTGTGTTGGATTATCATTCCGTCAGGGTTCCCTCAGTGTTGATATATTGAAATTCAAGACTTTTAATTCAGGATGAAAAGGTTATTTTCCAGACCCAACATGAAAAGGCATGTTTTGAAGCATTTGGACACAAGTATTTGCGTGACCGTGATGTCATATAATATGTGCATAAGGGAACGGGCATTGACCTTTTTAGGAGCATTTACCTCCCAGACGTTTGCTTCTTACCTTTAATCTGGAAGCCAAAATATCCATATCACCAATGATATTTGACAGAAAAGTCATAATAAAGACCAATGGAGGCAGCAGAACTCTCGAATGTTTAGACTTTGCTTCTTCAGCAGCAGTTGGTTTGTTTTACAATCTTTCTTCAGAAACTCAGCAGTACACCCTGTTAATGGTCTTCAATTGTTTTAATGCGTGTGATGCTGTGTTTCACATTGCCCGTCAGTGTTGTACGTGTCGTCGTGCGTGGGTAACATTTTTGCATGTGAGTTGCGTCGTGCAGTGTTTCTTGGTTTAAATTACCCTTTATTGTATTTGCTTCTGGATTATTCTAATTAATTTGTCACAACAACAATTGATAGCGATGGACATGCAACTGCTTTGTAGGCTTAAAGCAAAAAAATTCATGTAAGTTGTTTTTTTTAAACCTCCTTTGATGTCACAAATTACATTAGTGTAATTTGAGAATGATAATGTTTATGGAAAGTACAGTTTACTTTTATGTCATATAATACAATGGTTGTTGTTAATGTTAGTTTAGTCACAGGCTTGTTCAGATTGTCCAGAATGACTGGCTAGAACTGATATTGAATAAACTTTTTTTCAATGAGTTAAGACTTGAACTACGTTGTGTGAATTTTTGGCTCTGTGACTTTAAAATATATTGCTTTGAGATTTAAACACCCTTTGGAATAAAATCTTGTTACTTACCTATTTTATCCCATCACCATTACCCCCACTCCCTCCCCAACATAAAAAATGGTTTTCCTGGAATAGGAATAAGAAATTATTGCTATAACTAACTGATCCAGCATATTCCAGAAATAAATTGGGGCACTGAGGTTTTTTCACAGGAAGATGTAACCCATCACTTCTGAAGCTAACCTCATAGCTTATTAGTATACAATAGAGCAATGAAGGGGGTGTTAATTTAGACGATACAGCAAAATCTCTTCGTCTATTGCGACTTCAGTGTAGTAACGCTAATACTAGTACTGCTAGTGCTCGGCCGCGCTACCTCCAATGGATCGCCACTTGCCCCATTGGAGGTTTCCTGTTCCCCGATCTGCTCTTTAAAGTAGTTTTTTTGTGGATTACTTGACAGTAGAACGACTCTTTATGTCGAACCGTTATAGTCCATTTCTTTTATTTCATGAAAAAGGAGGGATCGTAGAATGCTTCCGTGAAGTGTTCGCTTCATACGGAGCTGCATACTGGCTAGGCCCAGTGAAATCGGCGCTGGTGTTGTGCACTAACTTGGTCATAATCGCCGTGTTTTTTTCGTCCTTCAGCCATGGATGAAGGCTATTTGCATGGGTTATGATATTTATGCAGCCCCCAACAACACAACGGACCGGCATTTCTCTCGGATAGTTTACAACAGCTGTAAAACAAACTTGACATTTTGTAACGATATAGCGTAATACAGTGGTTGTTCTCTCAGTGTAAATGTGCGTGTATATGAAACGGTATGATCGTCGTGTTTTTTTCGTCCTTCAGCCATGGATGAAGGCTATTTGCATGGGTTATGATATTTATGCAGCCCCCAACAACACAACGGACCGGCATTTCTCTCGGATAGTTTACA
>JAIPMN010182389.1:0-19013 GCA_020650975.1 Apostichopus californicus
AGCGACCCTTTTCTAATATTATGAATACCGACCCTCTTCTTTGATTATGAATAGCGATCCTTATGAACAAAGACCCTTATGAATAGCGACCCTCATTCCGCATTATGAACAGCGACCCTCATTTCGTATTATGAATAGCGACCCCTACTCCTATTATCAATAGCGACCCCTACTCCTATTATCAATAGCGACCCTCTACTCCTATTATGAATAGCGACCCTATACTCCTATTATGAATAGCGACCCTCATTTCGTATTATGAATAGCGACCCTCTCCTCCTATTATGAATAGCGACCCTTACAAAAAACGACCCTCATTGCGTATTATGAATAGCGACCCTTTTCTAATATTATGAATACCGACCCTCTTCTTTGATTATGAATAGCGATCCTTATGAACAAAGACCCTTATGAATAGCGACCCTCATTCCGCATTATGAATAGCGAACCTCATTTCGTATGATGAATAGCGACCCTCTTCTCCTATTATGAATAGCGACCCTCATTACGTATTATGAATAGCGACCCTCTTCTAATATTATGAATACCGACCCCTCTTCTTTGATTATGAATAGCGATCCTTATGAACAATGACCCTTATGAATAATGACCCTTTTCTCAAATTATGAAAAGCGGTCCTTATGAATAGCGGTCCTTATGAATAGCGGACCTTATGAATAGCGGTCCTTATGAATAGCGGTCCTTATGAATAGCGACATTGACCCATCCCACCATTGCCACCGGGTTGTCATCCTTTGTACTTGGTTTCGAAACCTTGGCGGAACTCTGCCTCGCCAAGTATCTGACAGTTAAGTTTACACAGACCCCGCCCAACAGGGAAATGGGGAAGGTAAAACAAACCGTGCTACAACATTTTCATGGTCAGAGAGCGGAGAGCTCAGTGTCACGGAACCCGGCGCATACATTCGATCTATCCTGGATGTTAACCTAACATGACACTCGGTGCTTTGCCCACAAAAGCGTACAGGTACGCTGTTGTTATTGTTTGACTCACTAGTGTGTACCCACATACCCAATTCATTGAAGGGTTTGCTTTGCAGTTATACCGCTATGCCATTGTCCGCTCCAAAATACATGTTTTGTTTTATGAATTGTAATGAGTTATGAAAGATTTTTACTTTTGACTTAACAAACAGCAGAGGACCCTTAGTTGACATATATTCTACGTTATTTAGGAAACTTCAACTACACTGTGGACAATTCACATGATGCCATAATTAACTTTGTCAACCATTATAACTGCTTCAGGAGAGCTCACCTGTCAATATTGCTCAGTAGGAATACAACCTGCAAAGATAGTGATTAAACTATTGTACAGGATAATAAAATATTAACTTTTCCCATTTGTCATCGTGTAACTATAACCAGAAAGCCAGTGGGCTTACTGTGATTCCTTGCCATTTGAGATTATAAACCCAAGCCCTGCCCCTAATAAATCTGCATAACATCACATTGAAAATACATTATCATGTACCCGCTATCTACCACCACCTATACAGAAAGTATGATTAAATTTTTCAAATTTTTCCATTTCACCATGTGACCTCATTAATATTCCTGAGATGAGCACCAAAATCAATAGTGTTCATCTACTCACTATGGCGCATCTATGTACCAAGTATGACTTGAAACCAACTTGTCGCTGTTCAGTAACCGTGTTTACAAGCTATTTTAGTGAAAACATGATATCTGAAGAAGTGAAGTTCATTGAACTTCAAACTTGATAAGTGAGTCGCTGTTGTTGAGTACACTCTTAAAACGTTTGGCAAAAATGTGTTGGGTAGAGATGTTGTAAGAAAATGTTGGTTAATTCTTTAACCATTATGGGTAAAATGGTGTTGAAAACATTTATCCAACGTTTATCCTATATATATACGAGTCCATATGCCCAACGTCTGGGCAATGTTCCCGCCAAAATATTGTCGTACAATTCGCACTGCAATGTGATCATTACGTACGTACATCCGTAAACTAACTACGCTGGAGTACTAGTAGTGAAGGTATGTTGCGCGCTGCGACGTGATAACAGCACAGTACTAGATACGGTACATACGATCGAATTGCAATAGAATATTCTTGAGTATATTCATGAGTTTATTTTTGAATTACGACTTTCTCGTCGCCGGTTGATGATGATGATGTTTTGACACTTTACGAAGTTGGGGGGTAGAAGACTTGAAGGAAACATTTGAAGGTATAGTATTCATACCCCAAACGGGTTGGCTAGTATTACTTTGCCTAGCCTAACGTTAGGCTGTGTACGTCTAACAAACTCGGCAATTTCCAAACGTTAGGTCAACAGTATATATTGTGTTCGTAGCCCAGACTAGCCCGTGCGTAGGCTGAGCCTAACTCTGCTGCACAAGATAGAGCGCGCTTTACGTGTACGTTAGGCTACGCTGGTCTAACGTTATGCTTGTGTTTGGCGTGGGATAAGTAATGTTGATGACACTTGTCCTTCTCCTAGGCTGACATTTTTCAGTTTTCTGAACAAAGTTTAGAAAACTATTAAGATGGAACTAAGGATAGGCCTAACTTAGTCCACCTCATACTAGCTTGCAGAAATTTGTTTTTGAAAACTCATAAGTGTCATATATTACAAATAGGGTTGGCTAGATTAAGCTTGGCGTATCCAGGCTATCGTAGCCTAGACCTACAGCCTAAGTAGGCTAGCCTACACAGTATACTAGTATAGTAAAGGCTTCATAATGGACGCACTTTCAAATATTACTAGCAACGATAAAGCAGGCAACCTAAACTTTTTGCAGCGAAGCAGAGTTACATATTTAATAAGTTTAAATCCATTTCAGCTATGTGCTGATCAATTTGTGGTTTTTGAAGCTTTTAACACCCTCCCCCCAGTTTTGCATGTATTTTTGGGTTCGGAAATCTTAGTTTTTCTTACTCCCTAAAATATGTCTCTTCCTTCTATCATTTTCTTTTTCAGGTATAAATGAATTGAACGATAAAACTGTTTTTTCTTTTTTTTGCTAAGGCTAGGTGTATGCATTTATCCCAAATATTAAAACCATAATGAACTTTCGATTACCTTTTGGTTTGGTTTACCCAGTTGTGTGGCAGAATAAAAATTGTTTGGTAATTTTGCATTGATATATTTCATATATTTCATCACTTTGCTGGCTCACAGCCAAAATATCTGACCCGTGGTATTCATGTATCATTGTCAGGAAATGAAAAACCCCATTTCCATTTAGTAGGGGGTTATGGAGGGTAAAGTAGTTGTTTGAAAAAACATTTTTGGCCCAAACTGTGTCATTTGGGTATCAAAACGGTTGTAACTTGCTTCACGAAAACCACATAGAACTATGTAGATTTTAAGACTCTATCTGATCAAGATGCAACAATTTTTTTAATGAATTCTCCCCTCCCTTTATGTTTTTGATTTCTTAAAGTTTGATTAAACTTGTGCTATTTGTTTAAATGCTTGTTTTTTGTTGTTGTTATTTCAGAGAATGAGATACACAATGCTGCAATGTCCTTGTTGGATGAAGGTACTATAAAGGAGCTCATACCAAAGGTTGGCACCAGGATGGAATTTTGGAAGGGTTGGCGACAGAAGGTACTTTAAAGAAACTAAATGGGATATACATGTTTCAAGTGTCTCAGGGTTGTAGATGGCAACATTAGGACTTATTTCGTTGACTTGAAACATGCTCATGGCATTAATGCTCAACATAGGTTAAATATTAGTTGTAGTCAGGGAAATTGTACATTACAAATTGGAACATGCTATGGTTACAAAAGGCATCTGCTCACAAAACATAGTTTGCCATCTGAACTAACAGTAAATGAAAACAATGTTCAAAATGAACTTGAACAATTCGAAGAAACTGATCAGTTTCGAGAGTGGCGATGATGCATATTCATGCGGTGACATAGAAGATAGAGATCTTGAAAATGACCAAAGTAATGACCCTACTGCAATTTTCATTGTGAGATTGAAAGCCTAAAATATACCATCATCACTTGTACAGACCATTATTTGTGACACACAAGTATTGATAGGGAATTTTGTTGATTATGTGGAGAAACAGGTATCAGACATTTTATAGTGATGAATGTTCTTACCTAAGAAAAAATAAGTAAATACCCCATTTTATGTGCCAAGGAATTACAAAACCTCTAGGTTTTGTATTCAAATTTGGCCTCGTTTTCATTACAGGTACTCTACTCCAATTTATGAACATGCAATGCCCTTTTGAGAAATGTTGCATGTTCTTACGTAATACACACTAACTGGAACAGGGAAAAGGAGATAAGTAACAAGGAAACTTATTTTAGCACTCCAAAACTGGATGAAAAGCTGTGGATGGCACTAATAAACCTTTCTTGAGAAAATGACCCATAAAACTTAAGTACCTACCTACAAACACTGGTAATGTGATATGCTCTAATTCACAGATCAAAAGAAGAACCTTGCATTCATGCTACCAATAATACTACAAGTTGTGAAGGGTGAAGCGGCCATAGCTCGGCATAGCAATCCATGAAAAGCTTCATCACTGTTCAGCCGGTATGTAGTTTATTCAAAAAGGTAAACTTTGTTGGAATCATGCATGAATCAAGGAATTTTGTGATCTTAATTTGGAATTGCTTCATGATCTGATTCCTATTGCAAATTAGGTATATTTCACAGAGATCATGTAGTCAACTAGTAATAAATTTATTTTATTTGTGTTTCCCTTTCATTACGAACTTTTAAGAAATTTATCCAGTTAGAGGGTCATTTGCGAAACTAAAAATTGTACACATTATCCTGTTTTCAAAGGGGAATAAAGAGACACAACAATGAAATCATAGTTTCTCAACCCTGGGGTCATTGATAATTATTTTCCTGGGTGTGGGGGGGGGGGGTCTGTGAAAGCAGATTGGTTAGCAGGGTTTTTTAAAATTCATCAGGACATTTTGTTGTCATGAAATGCTGGGAAACCTTCCCCTCCCCCCCCCAGCAAAATATATATCATGTCCCACGCTCACCCATATAAGCTACATAATGGAAAAAGTGGTCAGAGCCAGCCAGGAGGCGGGGGTTCAATTTCCAATCCCAGCCGCGTCATACCAAAACTGTGAGGCATGTTGATGTCTGGCTTGACCTTCACTGCTTGATCATTGCAGAGTCTTAAGTATTTGGTTGAGGAAAAACAAGTACGATTACTGTAATGCATGAATGTTCAAAGTTGCTACATGAAATTACTTCTAAAATGGCATCATGACCAAAAAGTTATTGTGAATCTGTTTAAAGTTGCAAGGTTACTTATTTTATGAATGTGAATTTACGGCTATTATGAGAGAAAATATCTCGTGCTTCATGTGACCGAAATTCCAGGTTTACATAATTTGTTTACTCTGGAATGTGGTCAGAGATGCTGTTAGCATGTGTGAGCTCAGCAATCAGCAGTAACATTCTTTCTTTTCCTGTCTAACTAAGGTTAGTACTACTTAGTACGAAGGTGTCACGATCATATTCTGCATTGTATTTTCTTTGATTTGAAATGTCCCTGTGACAGTAAGGAATAAATTAGTGACAGTCAGGAAAAAATGGTACCTTTTCTTTTATTACTGTAGGAGGATCTTGACATAGGCGAATACGCAAGGACTATCGATGTGGACATGACACCACAGCCCTTTGTAGTATGCAGAGTCACCCACCTAAACACCATCCCAGGCCTATGTTATTCTCGAGAGACATGCTCTGCCACAACCATCCCTACTCAAAGCAATAGATGCTTGCTTTAAAGGGTGTGAAGACTCGCGCAAAAAGTAAAGTCTAATGCCGGTAATCTGACTTACTTTCGAATAAGGTGTAACAGAAGTGTTAGACACCACCATCGATCCCAGAAAATACACACACAGCTTACTACCGTCGGTAATTAGTCACTAGTGTACAGTCAGTACATACAGCTGCGGTCAATACCCACAGCACAGTGTATAAACGATACAGCGATGGACATCTCAGGTCCAGCTAAAGATAAGAAGGTATCACGTTTCATTACTGTCTGCATTTTGTAGCGACACAAACAAAACGTCACTTGCAAGCAACAGAAAGTTAACTTTTTCAGTAGTCGCACACGGTTTGGGGCGAGTCTTCAATGCCTTTAAGGCGGTGTATATTTTCGATATTGAATTCCAGCAACATTGCAAGCTGACATGGAAGTTTCTTCAAACCTTCATATACGAATTCTTGGACGCAAACGTTTCAAGCAGCATCGGAGATCTTAGGGCATTGATTTCTTCCTAGCAATGACTTTTCAGTGTACTGGATAGTTTAATCTGTTTGTTACAGCTTTTCTTCAAACAAAATGTTATGACTTACTTCTTGGATCCGAACCTTGCTGCTTTTACTCATTTCATTGGTTCAGTAATTAAGTTCGTTTTTGTAACTTCAAATTCTTTTACTTCTTTGCATGTTATCATTTTTCATCAACATGCACTGACTTTATGTGACTTTATGTAAAACTTTACTTAAATATGACTTAAAATGTTTGTATACGTTTGCTTATAAAATTCATCTTATCGTATTTTTTATAACGTGTACACATTCATGTTCTTTTCATCCTGCTTATGACAGAGTTGAGGGTCTTTTTTAAGACAAATGTACAGATCTGACTATTCTTGAGAAGGGAAGCAGGCCTTCAAAAATTGACAGTATAACTACTAGGGCTAGAGTTCAAACAGTTTTGTGATTGTCAAGCTTTTTCATGCTGTATGCAATGTTTACATTAAAATAAGTTTCAAAGAGAACTGGTTAGGGATTCATATTTGATATGTGTGAAAATTCTTAGGTACCTGTCAGCCTATGAAATATATAATCTTCGATAAGTTTACAATGTGCATTGGCTTGAAGAATTAGGTAAACCTGCACCACCATTGACCTTCCCTTTTTTGTCTGTAAATTTCATATCATTATACTTACAAATTGTGCTCACATTACAAACAATTAAGACATTAAAGACATATGAGAGGTTTGTATGTGTGATACCATGTGTGTTCCATTCAAGTCAGTTTGCATTGTATAGGTAATATCTTTAAAAAAGAAGAATATGTGTAGCTGCACAAGACTGCTCATGTTGGAATTTAACCATTGACATATCATAAATAGTCCTCGCTTTCTAACATTGAGCCATATTTTTTCCACTACGAGTTATATCTATATAATTATCATGATATAATTACGAGGACTTGCCATTTCCTGTTGAACTTCTTGATTCTGTGCTCAAACTTCTTAGCACTTAATGGAGTGTCTAGTGAAAACAATCACCTATAACTGCCAAAAAAGGCTTTAAACAACACTTGTTACAAATTGGTGAATGGGCAAGAACCAAACAATGGTGTGTATGTTGAGGTTATTTTTATCCATGAAGAGAATAAATTGTACTTTCATGATGAACATGTACGTCAATATTCATGTTCCAAGTCCTAAAGCGAATTTGCAAAACATATATTGAGGGTTGGATTTTTCATGGTGAACATATTGACAAAATATGATATAAAGTAAGTTAATAGATTACTGCAATCAACAATACCATGTTGCTAAATTCTGTGAAACCATTTTATGTGTTGTTAGTTCTAGTGAAACTTTTTGAAGCTGTTTTCATCAATAAAATGAGAATTTAAATTAATACTATTTTATGTGTTAATATTTTTAAACCCTAGTGTCCATTTCATTTCATTCATCGACCAATATTGGGTAACAAATTGCCCAACTAACTGTATCAATCAACCAACATTGGATAAAATCACTCAAATAGAATTAGATTCATTAACCAACATTGGGTATCAAATTGCCCAACTAATTGTAACAATCAACCAACATTGAGTAAAAACACTCCAATACAATTTTATTCATTAACCAATCTTGGGCAACAAATTGCCCAACTAACTATATGGATTAAGCAATAATGGGTAAAATAATTTACCCAACTACGTGGTAAATGCATTACCCAACTGTTGTTGGGCAAACTTTGCCCATTTTTTGAGCGGTCACATATGTACCCAGTGTTGGTTAAAAGTTGGTCGATATTTTTACCCAACTTTTTAAAAGTGTACATGAATCCCTATTGTTTTTCATGGTGCCCAAAGTCGTTTACTGTACCATGCCGAGTGTGAAATCTTTGTTAGTCATGGCATATAGTCAAATTGGCATTTTCCATTCCTTTCTTTCCTCCATTCCCTGCTCCATCTAATAAAAGTCTCCCTGCTTTATTCCCCCTTTGCTTGTGGTCAAGCCTAACGCCTGGGTCTTCTCTGTGTTATTTGTAAGTTTCCCAAGAGACACTGTACTCTCCTGCTAATATGTTCTTAAAAATGTTTGTCTTTTGTGTATAATTTGATATTGCGCATCTTGCCTCAAAGTCAACTTAATTTCGGTGCTCAAGTTGAACGAACGGAACCGATTGCTCCAGCCTCAGTCTATATTGCGTGTTGTTTGAGTGGTAAGGCCAATTACTGGCTTCCAATTACCAAAATCAAAAGCGTGTCTAGTTTTTATAGATCGGTGGTTAACCATTTAAGACTGCGTAAACATCGTTTGCACGAGTTTAATATAGACCTACTCGTAAATGTTTGCACTCAACACTAGCACTCGAGCCGTTACCGTATATCTACGCTCTAATACTGTTGCTACAAACATCCTTTTGGGGTCATAACACGGCTTAAGAAATTTTAGCAATCGATATTGTGGGCTCTTCTTCATTTTTGTTACGTAGGTAAGTAATTTTCGACACACTGCTTGGACGGTATGTTACTTGTTGGCAATACAGTATTTATTTGGCCTAATTTCTGCATTAGTATAACGTAACTTAGATCATAGTACTTGCAAGGCCTAAGGCTAAGTAGACTACATACAAGACTCGTAGTACTTCTCTACTGACATTACTAGTACTACTGTGTTAGTGCCAGGCTTAGTGACGGTGGTCAGTTAAAAAAAATGTTTGTCTACGCTAACCGTCCGTTGTTTGCCTCTCCCGATCGTGTTATGTATTTTAAACAGTTCCGCACAAGAAGATATCAAGTCAGAGGCTTGTTTACTAGTTATCCAAAAAGAACTTTGTGTGACAAATGTGAAGGCTAAACCTTATCATGAGTGAGTAAAGTACTTAGGCCTAGTAGTACTAGCAATAGTAGTACTGGCCTTCTGTACCTACGCCTACATAGCCTACTGTGCTAAGAAACATTTCCCCCATTTGACCCGACTCCAATTACTACTAACCGTTAGAAGGCTATAGGCCCTAACTTGAAGAATTAGTAAGGCCTAATCGAGACTTAATTTGTAGGCCTAAACAGTAAGTGACACCAGGATAGCATGTAATAGTGGGGTGTAACAGTTGAGACAAACAGTTCAGTTGATCTGCCTCCCCTTCAAAGTTGAAGCTGTTGTCAAAATGTTTTAGGTCCAGTCTAGGCTTTTGTAGGCAAGTCTATAGCATACACAGTCAGAAATGCTTAGCCTACAGTAGGGCAACAAGTCAGCCTACTGGGGGAGTACTGTTACTTTCCGCACATGGTACTCTGATGACAGAAAACGATGCTTTCCGCACACCAGAGTTGTCAGTGGAAAACACTGTTAGTGTTAACGAATGATGCTGTTTGAGTTTTTTTTTTGAGGAGTAGAATGGCTTAAGGAACTGATAGCCCACATTGAAATGTTTTTGGAGGATGGAGCAGGATATCTTTTGGCTCCGAGACTAGATGTCTAAGGAAGGATATTAGGTTCGGAAGAGGAGGGCTGATTCAGTAGGCTACAAGTTCATCGATCGAAATTAGATTTAGATTAGAGTACAAGTACTGGTGATAATTTGAGTTAAACAGCGCCACCTTCTTTGGCTGAAGTTATCAATATGGCGTGAAAAAGGACAAATCAAGCTGCCGTACTGAATAATTTGGTCTTTGCTATCTTTTTATGAAAGACCAATATGGTTTTACCAAGTGATGTATTCTCATAATAAAAAAAGCAGATCACCTAAATTGAAGAACATGTTGTACCAATGTGAAATTTGTTTTTAGGCATGAGCTAATTTTCTATTTTACTCCATCGTACAGCATGATAGGTACATATCAATATCTTGCAAGCTTGATGGGATTTGCAAGACATAAAATTTCCCTTGGAATACCTCTGTCATTGAATTTTGTACCCGAACAGGCTCTTCATTTCCTTAATGTTTTTTCTTTTCCTCTCACAGCTTTCCAAGGTATCACTTGCGGGTACTGTCTGGATTCCAGTCGAACTATCTCTGTGCAAGAAATGTTTTAGTAAATAGAATATTCTTCTCCATTATTTAGATGTAACACGGGGGTTGTGGAGTATGTTTGTTTGGGACATTGTACAGTATCACTGTGTACTTGTCTGTGTGTCTGTGTATGCCGAATGTTATAACCTAGCTAAAACATATACCGCTTACTACAATCCAGTCTAATAGTCCTGTTAAATACTAACTTTGGCTTAATCTTCATTAAGCAGTACCCTACGCATTGCTTTCAATTGGGATAAGTTCTGTTCTTGCAGTTACCAATTTGATAATGTTCGTGTGTATTTTCGTGTAGGGGTCAGGTGTTTCTGATTTTCTATGTTTGTGATGTCTCACTTTTAAACACTTCTTTCTCAAGTAGGAAAGCTTTTAGGATCTCATTTTGGTTTGTGGTTGTACAATAATGGTGGAGATGAAAGGTCATTTGGGTCAACAGGGATCAAATTGTAAAAATCTTGTGAACAAGATTTGTGAAGAAAGGAAGTGTGAATAGATCTCATATTTGGTCTATTGTATTAATGGAGGTCATATTGGTCAACAGGGGTCAACCTGAAAGTCCTGCTACTGCCACAAGTTCAATCTGAACAAGTGTTTTAGCCTCTATTAATGAGTAATATTTGCTGGTGATAATAATTTATGTTTATGACATTGGTTTCAGTGAAATTTGGAGAGGGTGAAGAAGTCAAAACATCTTAAACATTTTACAAGTTTTCTTCATTATGTGCAACTTCCATTGAAGGTGTACAAGAAGAAGAACCACATTATGTCCATGACCTGTTTGATTTTGATAAACACAATATTGTGGTTTAAAAGCTTTGCCCTGTTTGACTATGCTATTTGTCTATAGGTGAACAAATTAATGATACGTTTATTTTAACCTTTCTTTCTTGTTTTCTTACAGGTATCCAGTGGGACCCACACAGGCTTTATTTCACAGAAGGTACATATATACAGGAAAATTCTAAACACATACTTAAACAATAAAATTGTCATACTCCCAAACTTGTAGAAAGCATCTGGCAAGCACTGTTAACCTTAATATTAATAAAAAATTGCAACTGCTGTATGGCATTGCTATACCAGAACTACCTTGCATTGCTACACCTGAACTGCCTTGAATGACTTTACCTGACATGCCTTGAATTCTTATACATCAACTGCCTTCAATGACTCTAGCTAAACTGACTTGAATTACTTTTACCTGAACAGTTTGAATCACTACAACTGAATAGTCTTCAATTACTATACCTGAATTGTCTTCAATTACTATACCTGAATTGTCTTGAATTGCTGTCTGAACTACCTTGAACTGCTCTGTCTGAACTACCTTGGATTGCTTTGTCTGAATTGTCCTGTCTCAACTACTTTGAATTGCTTTATCTGATCTTCTTTGATTTGCTCTAGCTGAACTGCCTTGGATGCTCTATCTGAACTGCCTTGAAGGCTTGGATTGCTCTACCTGAACTGCCTTGAACTACCTTCATTTGATTTTTCTGAACTGCTGTAACTGAATTGAATTGAATTATGTTGTCTGAACTGCCTTGCCTTGAATTGCTTTATCTGATCTACTTTGATTTGCTCTATCTGAACTGCCTTGAATTGCTCTTTCTGAACTGTTCTAACAGAACAATTGAATTACATTGTCTCAACTGCATTGCCTTGAATTGCTTTATCTGAACTGCCTTGCATTGTTCGATCTGAACTGCCTTGAATTGCTCTATTGCCTTAAACTACCTTGATTTGATTTATCCGAACTGCCTTGAACTGCTGTAACTGAACTGAATTGAATTACGTTCTCTGAACTGCCTTGGCTTGAATTGCTTTAACTGATCTACTTTGATTTGCTCTATCTGAACTGCCTTGAATTGTTCTATCTGAACTGCCTTGAATGACCCTATCTGAAGTAACTTTTGCTCTAAATTCCCTGAGCTGCTCTATCTAAACTGCCTTGAATTACTTCAAAAGATCTGCCTTCACTTACTTTACCTGAATTGTCCTCAATTGCCATACCTGAACTGCCATATTGATCCACCTTCTTCAGCATTCACATCTGTGATATTGAACTGTCTTATTGAACGGACATATACAACTGCCTTAATGAACCACCATATTGACCCACCGGATTGAGTCTTGAGTCTTCATATTGTATCGCTCTAAAATCAACTGTGATATTGAACCAACATATTCAGTCTTCATTGGAACCAGCCATATTGGACTGCCATATATTTAGCCTTCAAATCAAAGTATCATAGTACACCATATTCTATAATTTCAATGCATTGCAAATAGTTCTCTACATCAGCAAAACGTTATAGGCAGTGGGCCAATATATGAAACCCACCCCCCCCCCCCCCTTAGGGATTTTCATTCACCATATTTTTCAGTTAGCCAGGACCACAAGCTATTATAATTTACTTGTTTGCGATTAAACTGGTGGTGGGTGTGAGCGCCATGGCCATTGCCATGGCAACACAGTGATGAGCATTGGAATGACACATATCTGTAACTAAACGACGTAACATCACAAACTAAAGTGGTTAGGTATACTATGTGAAGCTGTCTGGTTGATTACAACCAAGTTCTGGGTCATATAAGGCAACATCCTAATCTGAATTTATTATGGCCGTTGCCATGGCAACGCTCATGGAAAAGGGCAAAAAACGTCATGTATTTGTAGCTAAACAATATGAAACACAATGTTAGCTGTTAGGTAAATAGCTAGAAAGCTGCCAGGTAGATTGCTTATCATATTTGGGTCATTTAAAGTCATAGCTATGCAGAACCATGGTTGAATTAATCAAGGCCGTTGTCAAGATAACACCACATTGATTATAGCAAGTTGAACAAATTTCACCCCTGAAATTAAAATTCTTATCATTTACATACCCCGAAACTCCCTTAAGAAGTTTGATATTTTGTCTGAGAAATTATCTGCCATTTTTATCTCAATACATTACATGTATAGAGATATTGTAACAGTAAGTGGGACTCTCTCTTCTCTTAAAAAATTTTCAGCGTCTTCATACAAAGTTCTTTTTCTCTGGAATTTCCAGAGGAAGAATATATCATATAGACCAACAAAAGTTACTATTTTTTATTCCACAATTCTATCTCATTCTATGACTTTTTCACCGATTTATGTCAAAATCAGGCCAAATCGGGCTGAAATACCGTTTTGCAGACCCATTTTTGCACACGCTCCAAAACTTGTTTGTAGGGAACATTTGCACACGTTTCCCTGCTCATTTGGTAATTATTATTCGATGTCTATGGTTTATTATGGGCACGTGACATATTACTTCTCAGCGATTGGTTTGTTATCTGTGGTTTTATGTATTATGAAAGAGAATAGAATAGAATTGTCTTTCAACAGTGGTATCGTCTAAGATAGGGTCCTATGTATTATATATTTTATTAACATTTTAAACTTTCATTTGTTGTTTATAGGTAGGTATGAATACGAAATTTACTAGCTGTATATGACATTTTATGGCTTTTATTTGCTTTATTTGATGTTTAAATGATTTTTCTTTCTTAAAACAACACTGAGCTGCCGCCCCTACTTTTAGTAAAAAGGTCCGTTTTTGATGATAAGCCCCGCCTCCAAGTCTGGTTTGTAGCAGATTGGCTTTGACTCATGACAGCTACATGTTAGATATACGAAAATGGCTACCTTCGCGACCAATTTTCTGTACTGTAGTTAGGTACGCGAGGTGTAGTGTATTGCATGCTAATTACATATAAACATTGTGTACTGCTGAATGCTACTTAGTGCATTTAATTTATATTAGGCCTTCGTTTTTGTATTATCCATTTAAGGGATAGTACTGGTGTTCAACTTCAGGTAGCTTTTTAGAGCAAGGGCCATGATAATTTTGTTTGATTGCCCTTCATGTATTTTTGTATTATTACGTATACACATTGTTGTACTTCTGAAGGCTACTTAGGCCTAGGCCTAGTCCATTTAAAAAATATATATACCTAGGCCTATTACTGTATTACTATTAGGCTTTCAGTGATAGCCACATTAGCATTGCACTGGTGTTCAGACAGCTTTTCCTAGGAAGGACCAGGGTAAGCTTGTTTGATGGTTATGTATTAAAGAGAAGCCGGCCATAGCATCACAACTTTTATAAGACTATAAAAATTGTCTAAGGTTATGACTTATTTATAAGGATATAAGATGTATAAGGTTATAAGAAGTATGTTTAGCTTTCTTTTGAACCTGTGATGTTTGACATGAAATGTACAAAGAATTAAAATAAAATAACAAAATGGAGAGGAACTGAGGTGGCTATTAGGGGAGGAGGAGGCCACCCATCACTTTCAAATAAAAACTTGTAATCTTCTTTTACATTATTTTTTCCAAGTCATAAATCCATGAAATCTTCATGTCAGAAAAATTTAGATGGAAAAACGTGGGTTGTTTTGATACTTGGAAGTGGACACAGTTTTGATGGTAGTCACCACTACAGTCTACAGTAACATGTATGTTTGTATGTATATGTGATCTTACCGCAAGCAGGAACTCGCGAACATACAATAAGTCGATAGGCCTAGCTCTCAAGGCGGGCATCAAGAATATGGTCGAGTTGTTCGCCTCTTCTAATTTGGCCGTTGTCATTGATGTCAAACTATATGACCAAAAAGTCCAACAGAGACTGACCCAAGATGAAGGATACCACATGAAAAACAAGTTCTTAAATATTCCATAACATTACTAAACCTTGCAACGTCGTTCTTTCGACAAACAGGCAATGAGCGCTAAAGGCAACACTAGCAGGATAAAGTGTAACCTGCAGAGACTATTCGTGGCAAAGTAGCATAAATGTTATATATTTGTTGTACCATGATTGATATTGATAATTGTAGAGACAGAGCAAAGATTTGAAATTAGGATTCGAAATTAAAACTTCCAGTATTGAGATACTGCGTCATTGATGCTCTTGTTGGTATTATGTTGACAACAATCACAGCGCAATCTGTAGTGAGGCACTTTTGACTGCTGTAAATGATTGCTAGCTTCAATCAAGTCTTGTTACATAGCCTGGTCTGGTAACCATGGTAAGCAGGTAGTCTACTCCGAATGATCCTGATCTCACAGCAAGAGAGGCACACTATCATCACTCATGTTATAAAATGTACACACATTTCGATGAGCGGAATATGACACAATCTCGCGGTGATGAGAATGCCAAGCAAAATCATGCCGCTCATGCAACTGCATTCGAGTACATATCTGAATATATAGATGAGAGCATCATCAAAAATTCAAACGTGGAACGACTTGGTATGCTAAAAGAGAAATACCTGCTATTTATTCAGCAACACCACCCAGAACATTATAATGCAAGCTACAAAACATACAAACTCAAAGCCAAAATTATAAGCAAATTTGGCAATGCGGTTAAGTTTTGGCAACCAAATTATCGCAGTGAACTAATTTACGCAACGACTGTGAAACAAGGTCATGCAGTTGAAATTGCATTTGAGGCTGCTGCATCGGAATACAGGCGTTTAGAAGAAGCAGCCATGTTATTGAGGAGAACCATAATAGCTGCCAAGAGAGACGCTTCAGATATGCCATGGCCACCTCTTCCAGGCAATGAACTCAAAGAATGGGACTTTCCACCAGTGCAGGTGTCACATTTTCTTCTATCCTTCTTGTCGGTAAAAAGATGAAGATAATATCTGCTGATAACACCCGCAGAGTATTATCAATCGGTCGTGATATCATATATGCTGTGACTAATGGCAGATGGATGACACCTAAGCATATACTCCTGGGAATGTCGGTCTGGCATTTGACAGGAAGGGCAGACATAGTCAAGCTTCTCAACAAATTGGCCACTGTGTGTGATATTCAAGGCTAGAGAAAACCTCACTGCTATCCACATGGCTGTCAAAGACCACCATAGTCCCATTCCACCAGGCATCAACACTCATGGTAATGAAGTGCTACATTTCTGTTGGGACAATTTCGACCTCAATGAAGAAACCGCATCTGGTGCTGGAACGACACACTCAACCCATGGGCTTGTGATTCAAGAGACGAGCATTAATCAGTCAAGGGATGAAACTGAGGACATACCTTCCATTGATAGGTCGAAGAAGCGATCGGTGACAGATGACATTCTAGTCATGGAGCCATGTTTTGTCAAAAAACATGTTGAACCCAGCCTTTGTGGTCCAATTTCTGAGCCTCAACACACAACAGACTACACTTCTGATGTCAAGGCATCTCACACAATATGGGTGCTATGCAGAGCATTAACACAATCAGTTGAGCAAACAGTACCTAGTTGGGGAGGTTGGATCTCTCTTACTGGGGTGAGAAGGGACGAACGAAAGTCAACTGTTGAATACATGCCACCAGTGAATGCACCAATCACTGATAATGTGACTGTGATGCATGTACTAAAGATCTCCCAGGAGGCATCTGCTGCTGTTGGACAGGCCTACACAATTGTGACCTTTGATCTGGCTGCTGCTAAGAAGGCCTACCAAATTGTGTGCACATATTCAGATCGATTCCGCAATGTCATCATCCGACTCGGGGCATTCCATATGGCATGTGCATACATAGGTGCATTAGGAAAGTATATGAAAGGAGGTTGATTTGAGGAAGTCATAGTTCAATCTGCAGTGTGTGCAAGTGGGTCAATCGAGAAAGTCATGAACGGTAAACACTACAATAGAGCAAGATATGTAACCAGAACAGCACTTGAAGCTCTAGAACGGATGTTGTATACTTCATTTCAAGATGAGGAAGGTCAATTTATCGGTGAGGATGAAATGGAGTTGATGTCCAATCTCGCAACCAAAAAAAAGTATGAAGAGTACAAAGCAAAGTTGCGTGCTGGAGAAAAGGGCAAAACAGCACAGTTTTGGATAGGTTACATGGATAAGGCGTGGCTGATGATGCGTTTCCTGAGGTCTACTAAGGCCAATGACATTACCCTGCACATGGCCTGTCTACATGAAATGTGTCCCCTATTCTTGAGTCAAGAGAAGCCAAATTATGCAAGATACACATCAGTGTATTTCAACATTCTTCTCAACCTTCCGAACACACATCCTGGTGCAATGGAGCTTCTTCAGAAGAATGGACTGAGTGTAAATCGGTCTGAGGTTCCTAACTCTCGAAATGCTGTGGACATAACAATAGAACAGACGTACAACCGTCATGCCAGTGGACATGGTCCTGGACTCATTGGCTTCAGCCGTAACTTGGCAGCCTACCATAGATGGAGTTCCACACGGCATGCACGGGCTGGGTATCTACAGGTGAGTACAACGTAATTTATCAGAATTGATATTCATCATATTCAATGGTATTTGTTTAATTTTGATGTATATCTCATTAAATTTAAAGCATGTGTTCTCCACATAATGTGACCTGTGTTTGTGCACAATTTGGATTGAGGTATTTCGTACCAATAGCCTATTAGCCTACATGTACATTTGTGTCAATGTTATTCAGTGACTTGACTATTGCCTGTTTTGCAAAATATACCATCATTAATTATGCTGAAATGAAATGTGCATTTTAAGCATCAAATGTCGGCACAAGTCCAAATTCTGTAAACATGTACTCTACAAATTGATACTTGTATCTATTGCAGGCGACGCTTGACTCTGCTGGTGTTGGAGATGATGAAATGAGCAACCACAAAGATGTCAATCCATCAGAGAAGATTTTAAAGGGGGAGTGTGCCGTGTGCAACATGACGACTGCCTTCGAGAATTTTGTCAATCCCTTCAGCATGCCTGATGTAAACAAGCTCTACTGCATATCATCGGGGAGACCAGTTTCTGAAGAAATAGCCATTGATTTGCTCACAGTTGACACACAAGGTACCAATGCATACACCAGTTTTGTAAAGGAGAGACTAATAGAAAAGACAGTCAGCATTCACACACCTATCAAAAGGTTGAAGTTAAAGACATTTGCATCAATGGCAGTGAAAGCATCTATGAAAAGCTCTGGAAAGAAGACAAAGGAACTAATTGCAGAAAGAAATGTGTTTGGCCAGCTCATACTCCTTGCAATAAAACATGAACTATGTATGGAAAAGGTAATGGCATACCCACTTGGCCCGGTTCCATGGAGCCTCGCCACTGCTGATGGAGCACCAGTCAAAACAAACAAGGCAGTACTGCTTCACAAATTGGAAGAGGGTCATACAATGACATCCAGGCCAAATGATGCTGTTCATGTTATTGATGGAAATGCGATGTTCCAAGCACTCACCCAAATCCCAGCAACCTTTGGAGAGTTGGCTCAGCGTATCTTTGCACAGCTCCCACATACCACCCGTGTCGACTTTGTCACAGATACATACCAGCAACAGAGTATCAAGAATATTGAGAGAGATCGCCGAGGCACATCACAAGAATTCCTCATACACGGACCCCTCACCAGAGTACCACGTGACTACAAGCAGTTCTTGGCAAACAGTACCAACAAAACACAACTTATCCGTTTAATTCTGCAAGAATGGAAGCAAAACAAGTATGCGGCGAAGCTGAAAGGACGACAGTTGATGTTTGTCTGTGGAGAGGACTGTTGGTGCCTAACTAGTGAAGATGGGCACACAACTGAGGCAGAAGAGGTTCCAAGCTTACGATCCAAACAGGTATGTAACCTTTTTTAAGATATGGTTTCATTATGGAGTGTTTATTGCATTCAGTGAGCATCTTAATAAATCCAATATACCATGACAT
>JAIPMN010182395.1:0-12407 GCA_020650975.1 Apostichopus californicus
ATATACCTGGTAACACAATACTCATGTTCTGACAAAAAATGTTAAACCTGTCACAACTCTCTTACTTATATAAATCATGCACAGTGTTCAAAACTTCAAGAGTGACACAGAACTTCGGTAAAATAATCGTACTGGCAGAAAAGTAAAGATTGGAATTCCACAAACCTAAAGACTGAGGATCAGTGATAGGTTGTTGTTCAGTTGTCACTATAGTAGCTGCAAAAGATTGAAATTAAAACGTATGAAAAATAGAAGATGAAGATATGTCTGGTTCAAAATAACAGCTGACAGCTAAATCATTGAGCAGCACATATTATTACGACACGTTTGTATTGTAAAGTAGCATAAATTTAATATAACCTCAATGAAACATAAGACGTTGAAGTAACATTTAATGTGATAAATATATATGCATAACAACATTTGGGAAATTCAAACATACCCTTTTCAACTGTTCAACAGTTTTTTTATAGTTACAAAAAACAATACTGTTTTAATCATATAATAGTAGACAACAGAGGAGTATTTTCGAGTTGCACGCAAAATATTCAATGACTTTCTTTAAATAAGATATAACAGATAATTCAGAGATAGTGGTGATTAAGTAATTATATACTGAAGCTTGCTTCTGAAATTGAGACTGATCTAAATCTACAATCAAATATGATCTCAACAACACGTTTGGTAAAGCAAGTAAAAACATGAGCACTGTCGTATCAAACTCGTTGAACATAAAGGCGTACATTGTCATATCTATAGTCATTTTAATCGCGTTAATGGTTAAACATTTATGGTGCTTTTATGAACGTTAATGGAGGGAGTTTGTCAAAGCGTGGAGATCTAATACTCTGTTAGACAAATAATTACTTGTAGACATCTGGCATCCCTGTTTCAAGCCCTTGCGATTGTGGTACAGGGGAGTCTCACGGGGTTACCTTTGGGATGATCTACCTATTTTTTTTAATTGAGGGGTGTAGGGGGGGGTTAAGGAATTATTTTGTGACCACCTTTACCATATTCACCATAGAAATCCCGGCATAAACCTACTTCCTCTCATTGCTCACTTCAGAACATTTTGACATGAGTCCACTGCATGATCACAAATAACAAATACTGTTGCTGCATGCACTTGTTCGTTTCATATTAAATGTTCAATGCAACATCACCACCGGTAATTAGGATCTAAATTTGGCGGTAAGCCTTTTTTTTAAATTGATTGATAGGACTAATTCGAAAGTCATAAATTAATAGAGCAGTTGTTGGGATCTTGCTTACCACGAGAGTGAATCCAGCACATACACGTACATTATTTTGGTAAAATTTAATATTACAGCAGGGTTCGAATAGTAAAAGCTTGTAAATTCTTTGTAAGTTCTTAAGACCTAGTAAGGTCTATGCGTAAGCTAATATAACTTCATACCAGGCTAGGCCAGACATAATGATTTTAGCCTTTTACTAACTGCCATAGCAACCGAACCCAAAATCATCTGTTCTAAAATAGGCATAAAATTACCGATTTTCACCTCTTATAAAATGTTTGACTTTGGCATACAATGATTTAAAGTTGATTAGATTTACTGTCGATTAGTTTGTTTTCTTCTCACAACCTTTACGTTGGCTTTTCAGCAGCAGTATTAGTCGAATTGGTTCCAAGACAAATAAAATGGTTAACGCATAGCGTCGTTTGGTACGTAGGTTTCGGTTAAGAAAGGCAACTGTCTGATACATGTACAAACAAACACACGTATGTACTGCACGTTAAAAAACACCGGCCCAATATCATGTTATAACTTAACGGGAAACCTCGGGTAAGCATTAAGTCAACGACCATTCACATAACATTTATTAAGAACGCAAGAGGGATTGAAGAAATTCGGAAAGGAGGATTTTTCTTAAGACCGCACGCGGACATGAAGTATGAGTACGCGAGTGTTCACACTTAGGGATTTAATCACCCTTGCGGACTTGAAGTACGAGTGCGTTCTTAAGTGTGAACAAGGCCTTGAGTAGTTATGTGGAATCAATGAAGTGTAAATAAATCGTGGAGCTTAATTGCGCAACTAACTGGCCTCTAATGATCTTGTTGCTTTGTGGTGGAATGTACCCACAGACCCAACCAAATGTGAAATTGTAAAGACAAAGGGCACATCAAGTTGCTAGCCTAGTCAGGACAAAAAAAAATGTTCAGATAGAGTATCTAATATCTTAAGATGGACTGCTTAGGCATATATGGTTGGGTTGGACATATGCCACACTAGTGTAAGGCAGGAAAACATTATATGCAGTCATTCTAAAAGGAAAACTGCAGATGCTGGAATGCGTTTTCAGTAGATGAGATAATTGTTGTAGTTTAAATAGATCTGCAAATGGTCTCTATAATGTGTTACGTTGGGGTGCTCCGGTTTAATTAGTGCAGGGCTCCGTTATTAAATAAGTAGAATTAACAGCAGATAAAGAGAAACTCCAGACATAGATATAATTGTATATATTATTTATTCTGTGTGTGGCGATATTGTTGCTGGAGTGTATCTGAGCTACACTCTCTGAAGCCTGTAATCCTAGTCTTTCTCCATACCAAAAAACTACAATATTTAAGTCATTACAACTTCCTGTGAAGGGGCAATAACCTCTCTGTGACATAAACTCTTGGTCACAGAGTCTTTAACTTATAATTACTAACGCACATAGCAGAGGGCTATGACTAACCACATTTGTATACACATGAGATGCAACAGGCAAGGGAGCTTCTATGAATATGATGTGGGTGAATAAACTCGGAAACATTAAGTAATTAGTTACTCTTAAGACAAAAAAGCATGGAAGCACATGTTAAAAGTAATATGATGGGGATATAACTTCATACTACATTACAAAGATTCTTTTTAAGTACATTCATCATCTTACTATTTTTGGGACAGATCAATTGGTGATGTTAAATGAAGCTTTCAATAAATGCTACGGCCAATTGTACAATTTCAATCCACTGATATTTGACTCTCAGTGTGCTAATCAATGTACACTACAAGCTTAACTAAAGTTAGCCGTGTTCCAACAATAAACGATGAGTGGGGTTTGGTGACAGGACAAAATCCCCCCGGACAAAATCCCCCCGGACAAAATCCCCCCGGACAAAATCCCCCTAGGACAAAATCCCCCCGAGCCAAAATCCCCCTGGACAAAATCCCCCAAGTAATAAAAAATCCCATCAATTCTTTACAAAAATGCGTCATCCCGGTCCCCCGGTCCCCCCGGTCCCCGGTACCGTCATCCGGTACCGTTATCTGGTACCCCCACCGGTACCCTACCGGTACCTCCACCAGTTCCCCCCCACCGGTACCCCCACTGGTACTCTCAGTGGTACTCTCAGTGGTTCCCGGACCAGTACCCTGACCAGTACCCCGACCATACCCCGACCGGTACCCTAATAGTTAGCCTGACAGTTACCCCCACCGGTACCCCCACCGGTACCCCCACCGGTACCCCCACTGGTACTCTCAGTGGTACCCCCACTGGTACTCTCAATGGCTCCCTGACCAGTACCCCGGCCCGTACCCCGGCCCGTACCCCGGCCGGTACCTCAACTGGTACATCGACCGGTACCCCGACCGGTATCCAAACTGGTATCCTGAAAGGCACCCTGACACGTACCCTGACACGTACTCTGACACGTACTAGTACTGGTACAATGACCAGTACTTTGACCAGTACCTTGACCGGTCCCTTGAATGTCACACTAACAGGTAGCCTCACAATTACCCTCACTGATCTCCCGACCAGTCCCCTGACCGGTACCCTGACCAGTATCCTGACTGGTATCCTGACCAGTACCCTAACCAGTACACTGAGTGGAACTCTGACCGGTACAGTGACCAGTATGATGACCGGTACCCTGACCAGTCACATGACCAGTACCTTGACCGGCACCCTCACAGGTACCCTAACAGGAGCCCTCACATTTACGCTCGTCAGTACCCTCACTGTTACCCTGACCAGTCCCCTGACCGGTGCCCTGACCGGTACCCTAACCAGTGCAATGACCCATGCCTTGACTGTCACACCTGGGCCATCCCTGGTTGTTGCAGGCAGGCTTTGTATGGGTCAGGGGGATATTGACTGGGGGGATTTTGTCCGGGGGGATTTTGGCTTGGGGGGATTTTGTCCAGGGGGATTTTGTCCAGGGGGATTTTGGCTCGGGGGGATTTTGTCCTAGGGGGATTTTGTCCAAGGGGGTTTTGTCCGGGGGGATTTTGTCCGGGGGGATTTTGTCCGGGGGGATTTTGTCCTAGAACCGTGGGGTTTCCCAATAAAAATAAACTGTATACTGTTTTATACCAAATAAACTGTCTAACTGCAAATCCTCTCTATAGTATGCAAACCATTATTGAACTACATATATTATTAAATGACAAAAATTATAAAATTATTAAAAAAAATAATTACAGTCTTACTTCCTGTTGTATGGAACATCTCTCTCCTGCTATGTTCAGACAATTTGTTTTCTTCTAACATAACCCAATATTTTGTAGTTGTCTTGTTTCCTTTAACATATATCTCACAACAAATTCTCACCTGCTGGGTTGAACTATGTGTAACACTAAATCCTATTTTGAAGATGATTTTTGCAGTATTATACATTGTTCACAGAAGGGTAATTACCGCGAAAGTGGACATAGCACCAAACAATTTAATGCATGCAATGACAATGAATTAAGTGTCAAATGTACATTTTAATTCTATATTTTTAATGTTCTGGGGATATCATTTCCAGAGTGTGAACACTCGGGGGGCCAAGGTGACCCAAGATCAAGGCAAACGAACTACATAACACCATCCCTGTTTCACTCACTATTAGGCAAATTAACCATGGACATATATGGAACTATTTAGCTACAAACTCTCCTTTTGTTTACAACATTGTGTTTTTGTAGTTCTGTCATTTATTATTCCCTGTCAGTGTTCATGAGGTTTCCTTTTGATATTCCAACACATGTATTACATTGTGTTCAACCAGGTTGTAGTAAAATAATAATCAGTTTTGGAAGGAAGATTGTCAGAGAGTCATCGAGAGCTGTTATTGCAATTGTTAGTATTTTGTTACTATTGCATGCTATTGTTGTTATGTAATTTGTTCTACATTTGCTTCAGGTTCATAACCTTCTGTGTTGGGTTTCAGGTATTAATATATGGAAGAAAATTTTATTTTTGCAACCACATGTGCTCATAGTTTTATGTGTTGGTGGTCAGTTACCAGAAGGTTCTTCCTTAACTTCACAGTGTTTGCGTGTATTACACGTTTATACATGTTTCATAGTTGATATACTAACCAAGGCCTCTGTATCTCTGTGTCTTAACATTATATATATAATAACTATTGCCAGTAATTGCCCTCACTTTTCGTAGTATGCACACCATGGTTAACACTGACTTCTTTCTCCACTTTCACCTTAATCTTGAATCTATATAAATTGCATGCAGAAGTTAGTGACACTCATCTATATTAGACATTTGCAATACACTTTGTGCATTCGCACTTTTGTGAGAGTAACCCTACATATATTGTTACTTCCTGTCCATTGACTCAGAGTGGGCAATCAGAGCTGGAGCAGGAGATCAAGTGTGAACACTATAGGAGATTTTGGTTTAACATATTTGCGGCTAATTGTCAACACAGGACCAAGAACGGGATACAATGTGAACACAACCTAAGGGCTCCTGAAGCAATGCATCTCACTGTATCACACATCTGAAATTCTGAAATTCTTGTTTGCTGAAAATGCTGTTATATCATCCATACAGAAGTACAGTACATTTATTTTAATAAAACAAAATTGTCAAGTAAAATAACAGGGTTTGAAGAAAAGTGAAAGAAAAATGGTTTTAGTGCTCATACCATCCTATTGTTAATGAAGACCTATCGTGCTGACCCACTAGAAAACTTCAACACCCTTGGGGTCTAATATCTGTATTGTTTGAAATGATGCACACACAATTATAAATGAACCTACCATTTTTTATTTCAAGTGATGTTTTGGATACAACTTAAAGTGAAATATATATATTTCCAATGGGTTGTAAATTTTGTGAGAGGGTATTATATCTTTGTTTCACTGTTACATTTACCTATGTTGTTCCATTAGGCAAAGTCAAATGCTTCATTATTGTGTACACATGTCAAAAATAGATACTGGGTGAAGTCATGTCACAAATTGAATATTTAGGCATATCAAGTAGTGTCTTTGTTTGTGACGGACGCGTACATTTTCTATATACTTTCACAAATGTACGTCCGTCACAAAAAAGTGTACCTCCGTCACAAAGGATTTAAAAAAAAATATTGCAGGGAAGTGATAACGGTTTCCACTGCTTGTTTACTGATATGTGTAGTTAAGAGTCTTCTTCATAACAGGTATAGTAGTTTATAATTGTATTCTATACCAATTTACAGAAATGTTTCAAAGAAAATACGATCTGGAAAGACTGGAAAAGTCACTTCTCTTCAGGGAATTTTTTTTCTTCATATTTTTGTAGTTTATTTGAAAGGACAATGACTGAAACTCCTTTTCAGAATTGTACAGGCAGACGTCAATAAAACCCAAATGAAAAGTAATCTCCTTTGTAAAGCCATTGAGATATGGATCAACAAACTGTCCGAAATGTACGTTCGACTTTACGGGATTGCCCTGAAGGTAACAACATACCTCTGTTACAGAGGCCGCGGTAGGAGATATTTGTTTGCTGTGGCACCACTCTATGAATCTTTGCAGTCGGGAATCATAAGTTGCCATTGACGACACCCTCGAATTGGCCCCCACGTCCCTTGAGACAGGGACCACTCGTTGGGATCTAAGGTTCCTCTTGACAGGGTGTCTGCCATAACGATTTCCTTGCCTGCTATGTGCGACGCACATAAGACCACATTCAATCCTTTGTACTGCAGTTCCCAGGTCAAGTGGCACAACTTCTAGGAGTGTGTGCCCTCCTGGTCGTTGACGTAGGCCACCAATGTGGTATTTTCGGTAAAGACCGTCACTCTGGAGTTCTTCACTTGTGGTAGGAAGGTCTCCAACGCTCATCTGACAGTCAACACTTCTAATATATTTGATGTGGTACATTTTTTCTACTGAGGATCACATCCCCCATCCTGTTTGATTCTGCCAGTGAGCTCCCCATCTTGTTAGCGATGCGTACGTCGTTATCGCCATCTTTGGAAGTTCCAACATGAAAGGAACTCCCATGTACCAATGCTATGTTGTGGACCACCAGGAAACTATTTCCTCTCTTCGAGGACCAGCTTCTTTGGGTCAATGACAACCAGTAAATGAAATTGTAGTGATCTAATTCTGAGTATGCATAATGATACTACATGAACCATGCTGGCCAATTTGGCCATCAGTCCCAGAACTTTTAGCCAATCTATTGCTGGTGACTATAGTTGTGACAGAAACATGCAGAGAACAATATATCTAGAGTTTAACAAGATATCTATTTACATGGGGTCTGCCACACAATTACCACTAGGCAAAACAATATAGTTGTGTACATTTTTCTATAAATACTTAGCTTTTTGATGTTTTGGTGAGTGCACATGTTTACAATAGGCCACTGTATCTTGTGTGTAACAGTAGCATTGTACCTATATCCACAAACTATAATTATCTTGTAAGTTCCTCTTCCTAAGAGGATATATGTAACATATTATGTAACTTATATGCATTTGTTCTAGCCACCTTTTGTTATTTTGACTTTAAGCAAGCATTTGTTTAAGTGATAATATTTCCCCGCATATGCCATTTCTACGTCTGAGTCATTTGTGTCTGAGTCTAAGTTCTTGATGTCTGAGTCCTTCTTTTGGAAGAACCAAATTAATCAACTTTGTTTGACTCTGAAGCTTTCACAAATTAAAGGATAACCTGGATGCAAATCCTGGTAAGTGATTCCAAACACATGTATTTTGCCTTACTGTTTAATTTCACAGCAACTAGAATGGGGTAACTTATTGGTTTGGGCTGGCTGGATTGGATATGTTGACCTACCTCGTTTTATTGTCCCCGATGGCTTTCACGTTGATTTTGGCATAAATCAAAGAATCAGTTTTTTGTAAAGAGCACAGGAATGACCATTTTCACTGTATAAAATGTTTTAAAAAGTAAAAGGAATTTAATATCTAATCAAATGACTATTTCAGTACTTTAACAATAACAATGTTTTCCTTGTTGATGAAAAGAATGTACATGTATACTCACTTTCTTGACATGTCACAGTTTGTGTGACATATGATGCACTGCCATAGTTAACACCATTGCATCCTCTGCACCCGAATGAATATTCCTGACCCATCTCGATGGCTGTTTCAAAGACGTTGGTGTTTCCACTTGACAAAAGCTCACCATCTCTAAAAAAGCTGTACACCAATCCCTCATCTGGAGATGCAACAGTGCAAGTACATGTTAGACTGACACCACTTTTTTTGTCATTGCAGATACCGTTCAGTTCACATATCGGTGGATCTGTCAACACAACCAAAACATTGTGAAGGAGGTTATCCGTTTGTTGAAATATGAAGAATAAAAAAAAAACCGATATCATATTGTTTCTTTTTTAAGTATTGTTTGGAGAACTCAAGTTAATATGGAAAACTGGTGTATACAACAGTTGTTTCTTCTGATCATTGACTGCATGATATTTTCCAATTAAATGTACCTGTGATATATGGATCCATAGTTCCTGTTCCATGGATGTTTGTGCTTTGAGGCTCTACAGAATATTTGTAAGCTATTAACTGATTGGATTTTTTTTCTTTGAAGAAGTCAATCTTTTGTCCAACAGTTGACTGTTGCCATTTTTAAGGACAAGCAAATGTTAACAAGAACTTACTAATATTGTATACAGCATTCCTATCTCCTTCACTCCAAGTTCCTTCATACCCATTTAATGTACAGGTCACAGGGCCTGAATTTTCTGTGGGGACTATATCAGCATTTGTGTCGAAGTCAAATGTTCCAGTTCTCTCTCTGTTGTCCGATCGAGATTGCTGAACACCAGTAGCACCACTAGACCAATCAAACTGCAGGCTGTCAGGATATGCACCAATAACGGTGCAGTTACAACTAAAAGAATCTGATGTAGGTGAAGATGGTGATGCGCAGTCAGTTGATGGAGATCTTGCACAGGATATCGAAACTGAAGTAGGGATTGCTGTGTGAGAGAGAACAAGAAAAGAGTCCATCGGATCATGTACTTTTGTAGTCATATCTGTTGTCACCGTAAACTTGGATATTTCATTATTCAATTGATTAAATCATAATTTAATGTAAATGAGCATTGTATTGCATAAGACACAGCAGGATGAGAGTATTTAAGGAATGGACGATTGGTCTGACGATCATGCCAGGTAATATCAAATAGACTGAAAACATGAACATCGAAAGCTTGCAGAACCAGAACCTACACATCTAATCATTACAGAAAATGTGAATTCCACCCGAAGCCTGTTGATGAATTTATTAAGTCATTGCACATGGTAATGCTGATACAAGTACTTGAATTTATGTTGTTTCTATTTTAGCCCAGGGTTTACAAAATTTGATTAATTTGCATTGCATTTACTGTTTTTGTTTCATGTTTAGCATAACAATTTATTTTGCCGTCTTTGTGGAGGCTTGAGGATGGTCACCCAGAAAATGTAGTTAAAAATCCAAATATCCATCATCCTAATTGTAAGTTAGAAAAAGACCATATGTTAAAGATGCACAAGAACATTTATTTGTTGCTATAATTTAGTGTTCACAGTCAATTCTGGAATGTCAGATAATAGCATGGGTTAAAAATGTTAGATTACAATCATTGCATTTTTAATTCGTTCTCTGAAACAGTGATGTGTAACTGCTGGTAATATGTTTGAAAACGTTTTGAGAATTTCCTTGTAATTTCGATGAATGAAAATTCTACAAATTTGTACGATTTTAATAATATAATGATATAACTTTATAAAGTGCAAATTGCAAAAGCGTCTAAGCGCGATGTTGAGTCATTTTCTTCAAATTTCTACGATTTTACGAAAGTTTTGTACGAAAGATTTGTACGAAGTTTTGTACAAAAATGACACAAATGTTTGCCCTTTTTGTGGTTATTTTTTCATCGCAGAAACATTGCGTAACATTCTTGACAATGTCACTTTCAAATTAAAACAGTCGATTTATGATATAATCTGTGTTTAAAGTTTATGTAGTCGATGCAAATATAGAGGAGTATATACCGACCATTTTGTGTACGTAAATGTTGCCAAGGTAAGAGAACGTATTGTCACAATACATGTCAGATGGACACAACGAAACACGTATGACTGTATGTTGTACGCATTGCGAAAGCAAGTTTATTGATTGCTTATGTCTAAGTGTATAACATGAGAGATGAAGGGTTTAATTCATATTTATATCTATATATATAAATAATTCAAAATTATACAATTTATAAAATACATTTTATCCATGTATCGGTTTACAGTGCTGCGATTCATGTCAAAGTAAATCGCGCCGTTTAAGTAATATGTTGCTATCGTGTATTAGGTATCTTTCCGTTACTAGAGTGTATTCTGAAGACATCTCTGGGACTATCGGTACATACTGTTTTAAACTCTGTAGTAGGCATACATCGTGGAATTGACACCCCTTCATGACAATGTTTGACTTTATTTTCTTTTAAATAACATAATATTCGTAAAGTTTGTTGTGACACTTTCTTCTCTAAACAAACCCTGATTCTCCGACGGAGTATGTGGTTTATCACACCTTTTTGTGTAAAACATTATATTGATCAGTTCACCATATATATAGCTATAAGAACTGCAATTAGAAAGAGTTGATTAATCCCGAAATCAAAGGCTTAGCAGTAAGTCTAATCAGAGCAGGGGAAAGAACCGATGGATATTACACACTTAGAAATCCCTTCACTTCCGCCAAAAGTCTCCGTACTTTTTTCGAGAAATAGGCGATTTTGTGTATTTCTATTTAAATACAAACATGTTTTAATAAGATTCTGTTCAAAGTTGCGGATGATGTTTTTTACATGATACACTACTTCTATTCCGTTGTGGTGATCTTCTATTCACTAGTTTACATTTCATATTATGCTTCATTTACCACAAATTCCTGCTGTCAGATGTACAATTTTGACACGCGTTGAATTATACTAAATTTCGTTGAAGTCTTTAGTTGAAATTGTTCGAAAATGTGCGAATTTCTGCGCTCGTATGGAACGCCCTGTTAACATTTATTCAATGATTAGAGACATTTACAATTAATTTCAGTTCAATTTGAGATATCAGACATTTCGATATCTTAATTTTATTTAAGATATCTTAACTTGATTTTAAGATACAAAGGAATAAGTTGAATTGAATAAAATAGAAAAAAAAAATTGAATTCGAGATACAAGAAAAGAGCTCGAGATATCCAAAATTGAATTCGAGATTACAAGAATTCGAATAAGAGATATCCAAAATTGAATAAGAGATATCGGAAATACATTTAGAGATATCAAGAATTGAATTCGAGATATGAAGAATTCGACTTAGAGATATGTATAATTCAATTTCTTGATATCTCTAATTTAATGTTGGATATCTCTAATTGTATTCCCGATAACTTTAATTCAAGTTTTAATTCAAATGTTCAAATGGCGTTCCATACCCTCTTGGCGAATAATTCTACCGGAGTTCAATGATCACAGTACTGTAACAGTAGAAAACCCAGCAAAGGACTAGTGAGCTGACACTCAGTTGTGGCACTTCTCTTTGTCACACACCTTGTAATCCCTATGTAAATTCTTACTTTTTTTCACCCGTGTTTACACATCTCATTAATAATTGGCAAATGTTACTTGCATCCCATGACTAGATTGTAAAACTTGGCCTAATGTTATATAATTGAATTATCAAGTGTTCTGATGAAGTGAGGCGGAGGGAGTATCAGGAGATTTTGGTAGCCTAGTAATATTGATATAAGTTTTAAGCATCAACATGTAAAGGGATTGGTAAGGTCAACCCCAGAACTAGGATATTTGGGGAAGAGGGTGGGGGCAGGCGGTTTAATTGGGAGGCCTAACAAAAGACAGTCCATACATTACAATTTTTGGAATTTTATTCATATACCCATCAAAGCCTCACGCTAGGCGTTCACGGTACATCCAGTCTGTTGTTTGAACTGCTTACAACAATTTAGGCATGTAACGTTTTGCTTTGTATTCAGTGGCACAAGCCGCCTTTTGCAGACAGAAAATAAGAACAAATAACAGGCAAACTTTTGTCCAACACATCTTGGTATAGGTCTATATTAATGTTTTCGTAATATGTACAGGTATACTTCGTAGAGTTTGGGAAAGCACTAGATATACCATCGCTATATATATAT